>JZKD02S1596374.1:397696-425443 GCA_000966675.3 Picea glauca | reverse complement strand
AAGTGCATTATTTGTTTAAAATAAAAGAATCATTATTTAACGTGTATATGAACCCTTATGATGTTAATGGATGTGTTAGATTGGGATCATCCCTTTTTCCTTGTCATTTAGTTTCCGTGCCTAGATTGATGTAACCCCCGTGACGCATTCGATGAGCTATCTTTACGGCCTGGGAATTCTCCTCAGTTGTCAACAATTTATTTTGGTATCTGGAGATGTGAACAGTGATTGGCTTCAAACTGAGAGGTTCTTGTGGGATGGACTTGTTTCATTTTTCAGAGTGCTGTTATATATATATTTATTTATTTGTATGTTTTACCTCTGCCGTTTAAAATAGATAATGGGCAAGGAATATTACAACAGCTTTTGTCAATTGTAATGGTCACGCAACTTTCCTCAATGACTGTAAACCTCATTCTCATAATATTCTCATCACCGGTGTGGCTAGATTCATTGCTTCTCATGTAGAGAATAGGATGGTCAGAAATTACCCTCATTATAAGATTGTTGTTCTTGATAAGCTGGATTATTGCTCTGATTTAAAGAATCTGTGTTCATCGAAGTCATCCCCAAACTTGAAATTTGTGAGGGGAGATATTGCGAGTGCATATCTAGTCCATTATATTCTATTTATAGAGGGAATAGACACGATCATTCATTTTGCAGCACAGACCTACGTTGAAAATTTGTTTCAGAACAACTCGAGTTCACGTAGAAAAATATCTATGGAACTCATGTCCTGTTGGTGGCTTGTAAATTTTTCAGTTGTAAATTCATTTTTCAGTTGAATCTACCAAGGAAACTAATTTGTTTCAAGGCATAATTGTTCCTCAAGTTTCCTCAAGTTTCCTTCAAGTTTACACCAGCGAGTTTTCTGTTGAGTGTTCTCCTTGACTGGTGCCATCAACACCTTATTGGCCTTCTGTTGAAAAATGTTCCTCACATGTGATTGCGCCCAGTACAAAAACTCTGTTAATACCTTGGATACCTGAGCGTCGCCCACCCTTGACCTGCGTGCTTATACTGTTGGTTGCGTTTATAAATTTTTATTGGGGGATGATCGTATTGAGGACCCACAATCCTTGTAGTGACTTGTCAATTCAGGTAACTACTGATTTACCCCCTTTTCCCAGGAAAATGCGATTTAATGCTGGGTGTTTACGTTTAAATTTTTTTATGATATCTCTGGCATTACTTTTTACCTCTGCGCGTTGATTTTACTGACGCTATAATTCTTGGCAGAGTTGGCTGGGCCGCTGGTTCGCTTGTTACAGAACGGGTAGTAGCGTGGTTGTATGCTACGACATTAAAATCGTTGTTGTATCGTGCATCTAATGTCTGGTGACTATCCATTTACCTTTTCTTTTCCCAAAACCCCAACTTCAATCTTTGAGCTAGTTGACTGTTCATTTTGTTGGTTCTCCTAGAAAGAAGGTGCTTTTTTCGCTTGATATCCTGATTCGGGGAAAATGAAACAACCCTACTCCTCTCTCTACGGATGGAAGCACTTTCTAAATAGGCGAGCAGTCATCGATTGAGACTAATGACTATCGGTTGATAATTATAGTAATGATTACTGCATTATCACCCAAGACCCAATAATGATGTTAAAACCATAACAAATCAATTTTTTATATTCAATCAATTGCACATTTATTGCAAAAGACACGTAATGCTATTGTTGCCTTATTGTAACGTTGTTGTAATGGTATGGTAATAAATATTCTAAATGGTATAAGGTGTAATGATATCGCTACTGTAAAATACAGGTCGAAATATCAGGGATTGATTATTGCAACTGAAAATAAATTATAGCCTTAGTGTTGGATCACATGATTGAAATTTTAATGTTATTTTTATTGCATGGTCTTGTGATGTCATAGAAGAATATGGTTATTTATGGAAGAGTTCATCAATTTCTCGTTAATTGAGACCAATAACATGTAGGGCCCTTGTATTTTAAATTGCATTACTGTTTAATATAAAAACGATATGGCTATTTTTGCTGGTCTTATCATTGCAGTTCCAATTGTTAGTGATAACAAGGCAAAGTAAACTCCTTAATTTTAATTGAATATTTTTATAATGTAAAAGGGATGATAGGGTTAGTTCATAGAAATGTTACCATAGTGTCATTGTTATCATAACAAATAAAATGTAAACTCCTTATTTTTAATTGAATATTTTTGGAATGTAAAAGTGATGATATGGTTAGGTTATGGTAATGTTACCATAGTGTCATTGTTATCATAACAAATAAAATGTAAACTCCTTATTTTTAATTGAATATTTTTGGAATGTAAAAGTGATGATATGGTTAGGTTATGGTAATGTTACCGTAGTGTCATTGTTATTCATAACAAATAAAATGTAAAATCCTTGTTATTTAGTTGAAATGTTATTTTACTACAAATAGTGATGAGATGGTTATGTCTAGGGAATGTTCTTGTAATTCCATGTGATTGATGTCTTATAAAATGTAAGGTTCTTTCAATAGGAAGATTGCTATGCTAGCCTTGATAACTTATAAATGCGAGCTCCTCATTGTTTATTTGCAATGCTTTTATTTGATTGGCTTAGGGTTGGGCTGTTAAATTTAGGGTTAATAAAGTCGTTGTTTATTCCTATGCTGACGTTTAGGGTTGGGTTAATTTCAGGGTTAGTACTATAATTGAGATTGTCCAAACTCACAGTTGTATGATATCAGACTCTTCGATCTGATAAATCTAGTCGCTCTGTATATAAGTCTGTGTGTGTGATTATTTTCTGTGTAAAGAATACAGTGCCGTATCAAGAGTCTCGGGCCCTTTAAAGGAAGGGTTTCCACTCTTGTGACACACCTCTAAGGTTGTATCAGTAGTCATGGGCTCTTTAAAGGTAGAGTTCCCACCACTGCGACCTCCTGACAGAGATTACTAGTTTCTGCCTGAGCACTCGGCCATGAGCCTATCTGACATTCTCTCTCTCCGGAGCAGAGAACTAAGATTAAACGCTCTGATTTCCTGTGCAGAAATAGTAAAATCTACTACTATGGATTCTTCCATCTGTTTTCATACTGTACATAACACAGTATGTCGTTTAATGCTTGCAGTTACTTATTGTGCGCCTTATGTCTATGATTGTTTAATGCTTGCAGTTACTTGTTGTGCTCCTTATGTCTATGATCGTTTAATGCTTGCAGTTACTTGTTGTGTGCCTTATGTCTTCTTGTTTTGATCATCGTGGTTGCATCTTGTTAGTCGTCGGGTGGCAAAGTAGAGTCGAATATGTTTGTTTCCCTTGTACGCGCGCACACACTATTAACAACTTTTTTTTTCCACTTGTTATATGAGGTTTGTAGTCGTGACGAACCAGAGGTTCGTTACAATATTTTCCTAGAACACTCCATCTTCTCACCTACCTAATTAATTCATATCCACCTATTTCATCTAGTGCATTTATGATTCCTATCAACTATCTACTTTGTCAAGTAAACGGGAGAAATTACTCCATTTAACACAAAGTTGTGAGCGATTTTGGTTATTATTTATGTTTAAGAAATATCAAAATATTATTCAGAAAAGAGTTTCAATATCATACAAGAATCTACCACATAAGCTGACGGGACAAACCAAACCCCGACCAAATGATCACGCAGATGAAACTTCACTTACACCACTTCTATTTCGTGTTTTTAACTTATATAACATATAATTGTTATTAGGATTCTTTAGAAACTTTGGTCTGGTTGGAATGCATTACCACTACACTATGAATTTCATGGGAGATTTATCAATCAAATTGATTAGGTAAAAATAATAGGTTGTTTAATTGCACTGTGAATTTCATGAGAGATTTATCAATCAAAGTAATTAGGTAAATATAGTAGGTTGTTTAATTACTTAAAATATTATATTTAATAATTTCATTGTTGGTCTATCTATCTTTATGCCAATACCTATTATATTTTTCGGTATAATTTCTATAAATTAGTAGAGAGACGCTAAGTGTATGTGTGAGAATCACTTATAGATCTTAAATATATATATATATATATATATATATATATATATATATATATATATATATATATATATATATATATATATATATATTGAAAAAATACAAAAAAAATAATACAAAAAAAAATATTAAATCTTTATATGTTGAAAAGTGCCACTGTAAGGTGCTGGCAGATGAGGGAACAAATAATCTAGAAGATATGAATGAAATACTTGCAACAACGACTACCATCAATAGTGGTTGTGCTGTCAAATTGGTCCATAATAAGTGTACTTTCACAATGGTGGTATTAATCGAGGCGTTGTCCTCCTCTTATGGAATGCCAAATGTATGATGGTAACGGATTAAGTTAAACTAAACAACTATCATCCGATAAGAAATCTACATTACATTTCCATGAATAAGTTGAAGTTGGCTATAACTACCATTAAAGTTGATTTCAATGATAACTTATATCGCTTTGTTCAAACCACCTAGACAGTTTGTTGAAGCTTGAATCCGTCATGTCTGAAACGGAAACCTCACGAGGATACAAATCCCCTTTTGTTTTTATAGAGGTGGTACACCTCTTTGTTTTAAGATTTTCTTGGAACTCTAGATTTTTAGAATATAGGACTTTGCAGAAGTTTGTCGTGATAATCAAAGACATAAAGGTTGCAAGAAAAAATAACAAGAAAGAAAATGTTTTGTTTTTGAAAGAGATTTCCTAAGAAATTACGAGGAACCACACACTTCATACACTTGAAAAAGATAGACAAAATTTCCTCACATCCATCATAGTTAAACTAAAGATTTATGATCACATAAAATAAAAGAAGATAGTCTGCATGCATATGAGAAATTTAATAGACTAAAAGCACGGGGAGCTCAAATAAAGATAATGATAGATCAATCTCAAATACTGTATACTCAAAACTCATAGTTACAAAATATAGTCAAAACGGATCCAAAAATAGTTCTCTTGGGATTTCTAAAAAATATATAGTCTGTTACAAAGCCTTGAAATTTAAATGCATTTGTCCTCAGGACTAGGATTGGGGCTCCCACGGAACATAAAACAAATATGAACAAGAAGTAAGTTGTAGAAGTAGGATGGTGGGTGATGACAGAGTAGCAAGACCTGGAAAGAAGACAGAGAGAAGTTATTGGATTACAGTTAAACCTTTATAGTTAAAGAAGCAGAGTAACTGGATGAAAACCTGATAAAGAAAGAAAGATATGATCATCATGAACTTACTATGATGGTATCTCCTCTCTTCACTTGTTTGCTATTGTTCTATTATTATCTTCATTAACGATTATAGGAACCATCTCAATTGTTTCTTTCCCTTCTTTGGTTAATTTTTCGATTTCCTTTCTGAACCAATCTTCAATATAACTTTTCATTGGTGCAACGTTTATTTCATGCCTAATTTTAATGGTGAATAATTGACCTTCCAAGTCTCTTAAGTCAAGAGAAACACTACGTACTACTTCCTCAATATCTTTATTCTTCACAGAATAATCAACTAGCCAATTGTCTATTTCATCTTCATTATATTAGATATGCAATAAAAAATTTCAACTGATAACCCTTTGAATATCTCAACTTGTTCATCAAATTGTTTCTTTGTTAGAAACATTGAGTTGAGAAATAATTTAGGGTCTTATACCTCATTAGTACCTCCTGCTAGATCTATCTATGTGAGTCTCTTGAACAATTCTTTTCTTTTGTAGGTAAGTGTTGGCTCTAGGAGCTTCAATATCCTGTGAAAAAATTGTAGTGAAAGGGAAACGGGGGAATGATCTTGGAGTTTTATAATTCTATGGCTCAACATGTGCTTCTCAACACACCATTGAACAAGTTCTTTGTAGTCAAATGCCTCAAGAACGCACCTTGCGCAAGCAATTCTGGATGCCCAGATTACGTCTTTTTGTGTAGGAGGAGATGAGTAATATGAATATGCTTTGGACCACGGAAAGTTCTGGTCTTCATGAACAAAAAATTCAAAGTATCTCCACATAATTGTTGTCTAGCTATTATTGCCATTAGGTTGACGGGAGTACTTTTCAGCTGAATAATAACTTGAAATAAATATTTTCGGAGAGATGACAATAATATAATCTTTTGGCAAATCTAAAATTAATGAAATTTAATGAATAATCTCCTCGAGTCTTTCACCATTAATGATAATATTTTCTAAGCCTGCACAATTAGTTGTTAGGATTAAACAACATTCAATGCATATTGGAAAAATCACGATAATGGCGGGGACACATGAGACTAATTTTGAATATGGACTTTTTCATGAACCAACCAACCTGCGGCTACGGATGATCGAAAATATGTTAAGCGTTGAAAGGCGGTGAGTCGGAATTGCATGTAAAAGGGATAAAATACTTTAGGGGCTCAACACCCACGACAAATATGATGGTCCAAAATGTAGATCACAAAACTTTGGGTGCAAAGTGGAGATCAACGAACTAGGAGGATGAGGGCTTAACGTGTAGTGTAGCAGTGGACTCATGACATGGGAAAGTGGATGGAGATGAAGGTCCGCCAAGCCACCAACCCACCAACCCGATGAGGAGATAAAGGAAGAGTCCCAAAAACGTCTAAGTGTAGAGACTAATTGAGCATATGGAGAAGAGTGGTGGAAAGAGAAAAAAATTTAAGTGTGGAGATGGAAGGTGAGGGAGATAAGTGATGAGATTACTTCACAATTAGAAAATGGAGAGGAGAACATGATACTTAGAAAAATTCTTCATAATCTCTCCTTTAGACCTTTAAACCAGATCTTGAATAACTTAGGCATGGAGAAATGAATTTTTGATATGAAAAGTGCATGATGAAGCTGAGACTGAGGGATGCAGAGTGAACTTATAAAAGTTCAAAAATGTCTTGTTTTTATATCAAGGCTTTTATGAATCCAAGAGAAAAAAGATATAGATGACCAAATTTTGGTCAACAACTGGCTCCAACTACGCGATAGTGACCCCTTGTGGGTTACTGAGAACACCAGAGTCTCAAGACCAGTTTCCTTCTCCATTGGGCTATGGAGTCATCTTCAAAATAAGTTCTTATAATTCTTCTTCTTTAATGGAGTTATCTTCAAACGCCAAAAAAAATATTTCCTTATTATGCAAAACTGAATTGAAGAAACAAAATATATACATACATGATCTAACTACCCTAACTTACTTGAAAGAAAGGGGAACCTTAGGTATAAGAATATTTCCAATGGATCCATTCGAGCATCCAATTGACTTGTGAAATGGGCTCTAGCAGTAAGAAAATATTGGGGTTTCTACCAATAAATCAGGAGCATTAAAATCAATATCATGCACAAAATGTACCAGAATGGGATCGATCCATGTGTGTAGAAGACTTGTTTGCGTTGGTGGACTGACACTACTTTCAAACCAATATTCAATATAATATATTCTTGGTTTCCCCAGAGTGTTGCTATCTTCAATTAAATGAGAAATTTGTTTCTTGAAATCATTCTCTTTTTCTTATTTTTCCACATTCAATATTATTGTTTCATTCGTGATGTCTTGGCAATGTTCTTCTTCTATGTAATGTCTATCTTCTTTGTTCTCAAAATTGTTTTCTTCCACCAATTCGTATTTATTTTGGCTAAATTCTTCTTGCATATTTGGTGGATACTGTTTAATTTCTTCCTCACATGAAGTATATGAGATGTCGATATCCTGTTCTGGGTCTTCAGAATTCTTTCCTTCATTCTCAACGACAAGATTTGATTCATAAAATTCTTGTAGTGTTTCATGATATTCTTCTTCTGAATCATTCATTTTATATTTTTGTGTCCATGTGGGAGAGGGTGGGTGGGAAACAACATTCAAAACATCAACAAAAACATATGAATGCATATTTGGGATGAATGTTTCTGCAAATGAATCTTCTAACAGATCCCAACTAGTAATGGATTTAAGCATTAATGAACTATACCATTCAAGAGCATCCTCTCATAGAGTTTGTAGGAATAATATACATGTAACATTTTCTTCGGTGAGGTTGAAATCATAACATGTACCTTTACAATTAATCAAGTATTGCTTTGCATCTTCTGAATCATCCCCAAAGAATGTAGAAAAAATTTCAATAGGAATATTGGGCATTCGAAATTCTATTTCAGGTAGATTTAAAGGGGTATTATGAAATCACCTCCTTCTTTGAGTATTTCTCCCTTTTGTCAAGTCTTGCAAAGCCATTGATGGGCTTGATGAAGAATATAAAGAAGCATTATGACATGAATGAAACCCTTCATTTTGAATTTTTTCAATAGATTTTTCAGGGATTTCATTTTCCCGAATATTTTCTGCTTCTCGTTTCTTTTTGAAATTACAAAAAAAGTGATCCGTGTTTAAAATAAGCAACTATTTTCTTGAAACTTTGAGCCATGGAGATTTATGGTTCCTCAAATAGCTTGAAAATAAATCATCCCCATTATGGTCTCCAACAATGTTGATGCTTGAATCCGTCATGACCAAAACAACAACCTCACAAGGATACAAATCCCCCTGCATTTTTATAGAGGTGGTACTCCTCTCTGTTTTAAGATTTTCTTGGAACTCTAGATTTTTAGAATATATTACTTTGCAGAAGTGCGTCGTGATAATCAAAGAAACATAAAGGTTTCAATAAAAAATAACATGAAATAAAATGTTTTTTTTAAAGAGAGTTCCTCATAAATGACCAGGAACCACACAATTCATACACTTGAAAAATATAAAAAAAAATTCCTCACATCCATCATAGTTAAACTATATATTTCTAATCACATAAAATAAAAGAAGATGGTTTGCATGCATAAGATAAATTTTATAGAGTAAAAACATGGGGAGCTCAAATAAAGATAATGATAGATCAATCTCAAATACTTTATACTCAAAACTCATAGTTACAAAGTACAATCAAAATTGATCCTGAAATAGTTCTCTTGGGATTTCTGAAAAATATATACTTCGTTACAAAGCCTCGAAATTTAAATGCGTTTGTCCTCAAGACTTGGATTGGGGCTCATGCAGACCATAAATAAAATATGAACAAGAATTAAGTTGTAGAAGGAGGATGGTGGGTGATGAAAGAGTAGGAAGCCCTAGAAAGAAGACAGGGAAAATTTATCAGATTTCGGTTAAACCTTTCTAGTCAAAGAAGCAAAGTAACTGGATGAAAAACTGATAAATAAAACAAGACATGATCAGCATGAATTTACTATAATGGTCTCTCCTCTCTTCACTTGATTTTTGTTGTCCTTTTATTGTCTTCATTGATGGTTATAGGAACCGTCTCAACTGTTTCTTTCCCTTCTTTGGTTAATTTGTCGATTGTCTTTCTGAACCAATCTTCAATATAACATTTCATTGGTGCGATGCTTATTTCATGCCTAATTTTAATGTTGAATAATTCACCTTCCAAGTCTCTTAAGTCAAGAGAAACACTATGTATTGCTTCCTCAATATCATGATTTTTCACAGAATAATCAACTAGCCAATTGTCTATTTCATTTTCATTATATTCGAGTATGCCATAAAAATTTTCAACTGCTAACCCTTTGAATATCTCAACTTGTTCATAAAATTGTTTCTTTGTTAGAAACATTGAGTTGAGAATTAATTTAGGGTCTTATACCTCATTAATACCTCCTGCTAGATATATCTTCATGATTCTCTTCCATAGTTCTTCTCTTTTGAAGGTAAGTGTTGGCTCTGGGAGCTTCAACATCTTGCAAAAAACTTGTAGTGAAAGGGAAATGGGGGGATGATCTTTGCATTTTATAATTCTCTTGCTCGGTACGTACTTCTCAATGCACCATGAAACAAGTTCTTTGCATTCAAATACCCCAGGAAACCACTCTGCGTGAGTAATTCTGGATGCTCATATTATGTCTTTATGTGCAAGAGGAGATGAGTAATATGAATATGCTTTGGACCACTGAAAGTTCTGGTCTTCATGACAAAAAATATTCAAAATATCTCCACATAATTTTTGTCTCAGTGTTGTTTCCATTAGGTTGATGGGAGTATTTTTCAGGTGAATAATAACTTGAAATAAATCTTTTCAGAGAGATGACAATAATATAATCCTTTGGAAAATGGAGAATTAATTCAATTTAATGAATAATCTCCTCGATTATTTTTTCATTAATGACAATCTCTTTGAATCCTCTACAATTATTTCTTAGCATTAAACAACATTCAATGCATATTGGAAAAAGCACGAGAATGGCGGGGACGGACGAGAGTAGTTTTGAATATGAAGTTTTTCATGAACCTGCCAACCCGTGGTTATGGATGATAGAAAATATGCTAAGTGTGGAAATGTGGTTAATCGGACTTGAATGCAGAGGGAATAAAATACTTTAGGGCTCGACACCCATGAAAAATCTGATGGTCCAAAATGTAGATCACAAAACTTTGGGTGCAAACTAGAGATCACGAAACTTGGAGGATGAGGGATTAACGTGTAGTGTAGCAGTGGACTCATGACATGGGAAAGTGGATGGAGATGAAGGTCCACCAACCTGCCAAGATGATGAGGCGATGAAGGAAGAGTCCCAAAAATGTCTAAGAGTAGAGACTAATGGAGGATATGGAGAAGAGTAATGAAAAAAGAAAAATGGTTAAGTGTGGAGATGAAAGGTGAGAGAGATAAGTGATGAGAGTACTTCACAATTATAAAATGGAGAGGATAACATGATACTTAGAAAAATTCTTCATAATCTCTCCTTTAGACCTTTACCTTTAGACCAGATCTTGAATAACTTAGGCATGCAAAAACGAATTTATAATCTAAAAAGTGCATGACGAAGATGAGACTGAGGGTTGCAGAGTGAACTTATAAAAGTTCAAAAAATGTCTTGCTTTTATATCAAGGGTTTTATGAATCAAAGAGCGGAAAAATATTGATAACCAAATTTTCGTCAACACAGTTTTGCGAAAGTTTGGTTATAACGATGAACTTAAGCTAAGAGATTACCTCCTTCCAACAACACAGTTCAAATGGGCACTTGACTAGGGAATATAGTTAACCAATGAAGCCGTGGATTTACTAACAAGTATTTTTCTATGTTTTACATTCACGGTGATGCATAACTGCAACCATAAGAGCTTGAAGATATTTTCTCCACTGGTCCATAAATTCCATATGAAAAGGGTATCTATGAGGATTCAATGGAGAAGAATGATTTGGGAGTCGTGATATTGAATGAAGTTATATCTGCATGGGATCTGATGTCAAAATAATTGCTTATTTAATTTATATTGGATACCCTGGAGATCATTTTTCTTTATTTCATGTGACCCATCATCAACGGCTTGACCATAGAAGATTAAATTCACAGAGGAATGTCTTTTAGTGTTTTGTTTTTGGACCTGGAAATGTTGGGAAGTATGCATTACTCAATGCTTCAAATGGTAGGCGATTCCTTGAGTAGTACACACCATTTTCTACTTCCAGACATTTGGTAGAAGAAAGAGATATCTTTCTGACAATGACAACTCTGCTTCTTTAATTGAATGAGATCCTTCCCCGAAAAAAAGAGTTTGTGACCAGAGCTATATGTTTATGTTTAAGAAAAGATGTTAAATATATTGAGATAGTAGAAGGAGTCTAGTGTTAATACATTTGAATGCTACTCTTAAGACAGTCCATTTGAAATATTTGTGTGAATATTGTGTAATCCTTGGAATTAGCATACATATTGAGCTTTTCAAGCTCAATATGATATAAAAATTATTATGTTAGAATTTTCAACTGAGATAAAGCATGAATATATGAGACATTGAATCAAGATTTTGAAAATGCAGATGAAGATGCCTAGTATGTGAATGACTTCATAGGAAAAAAAAAAGACAAATTAAAGATGAAGAGGCAAAGCATAAGTGATTGTAATGAGACGTGAATGATCTTAGTGTTGTAATGTGATTATATATTGGCCATATAATTGGTAACCTTTGTAAAACATTTTTTGATGCTTGTTGTATTCGAATTAATGAATCATATATGATACACGGGGTGCATGATCGGTTGTTACCAACACCCCAAAGTTATAAACTTAGCCATAGGAAAATTGATTTCCCTAGGTTGTTGTAAGCCCTATTATTCAAGAATACATGTAGTGTCGTAGCACATGGTGTTTTGAAAGTCTTATTGAGTCAAAGATACATGTATTAGCATGGCAGTTTCACATGTAACCATGTAGTGTGTATCTCTCTTATGGATAGAGAGGATGTGGCATGAAGTTGTGGAATGAACCAAAAGGGCAGGTACGAGGGTGTGAGCTGTACTAGTATGCTTGCTTGATGTAGAATCAAATAACTTGAATATTTGATTAAGGGGGGAAATGTGAGATGAAGTAATCTCATAGTTTGATGGACCAAGGTATGATCAAGGTAGAGTTTAGTGTGTTGATGAACCATGTAGGTGAAAAGGATTCTTATAGAACTGGAGAGTATAGTGGATGGTACCCATGTATCTTGGTAGAAGGATTGATTTTTATATGGACATCGATGATCAATTTTATGCAGGTACAAAAAAACAAGAGGAAGTTTGAAGATGAAACCCATAGTGAATAAATCTTGGTTGAAAGTAAGCTAGTGGTCTAGTGTTGGGGCAATAAAGAAGATGGTAGCAGAGGAAGATCAAATGATGGAAAACAAATGAAGGTAAAATTTGGAGTGGTGTGTTGAATAATAATAGAGTTAAGACCATATGTTAATATGAGTCACACATTATAGTTATATCAAGTCTATGATGTAATGTTATGTTTTATGTAGTGGTCTTTGAATAGTTTGAGTGTGTACCTGGTGTCTCCATGAGTTGAGTATGTAATTTATGTACTTTATTTATGTATGTAACATGTAAAGGGTATATCGTTGTAAGACTTGGATAGGCATGCTTAGCCCTTTTCCATGTATCCATGATTATTTTGATAAGCTATTGGTATAGTGTAGTAGCCTCTACATTGGAGTTCTTTAATAGGAGGGGTGGACCATGTTATTGGTTTTAGACTTTGGGAGGTGAATCTTTACATTCATAGGAATTTCATCAACATGTAGCCTCTACATTGGAGTTCATTAACAGGAGGGGTGGACCATGTTATTGGTTTTAGACTCTGGGAGGTGAATCTTTACATTCATAGGGATTTCATCAACATGCTGAATGAACCATGTACATAAAGGAAGTTCCTATAGGACCAACGATTGAAATGACTAATTACTCATGCATTCTGGTGGATGGTTGTTACTTTATATGGACATTGATAGTTTGGTGATATATTTATGATTGAGGTATGAAATTAATGCCACGATGGACTAGAGATAGAATTTTCTAATCAAGAGGTTCTTCGATTCATAATGTAGCATGAATGTGTTAATGAAGGCCTCAACAGATGGAGATTAATACAATTACTCATTAAGGGAGAGTGTTGGAATATGTAACTCCCATCTTTGTCTTAATCATGGAGATTAAAACAAGTACTCATTAAGGGAGAGTGTTGGAATATGTAACTCCCATGTTTGTCTTAATCATGGGGATTAGGACATGTACTCGTTAAGGGAGAGTGTTGGAATATGTAACTCCTAATTTTGTCTTAATCATGTGTGAGCATATTATGTTTGTGATGTAGAGAACAATCTCTACTTGAGTGGTTTGATCCTATAGTTTAGGAGGTTGTTAGATAGTTCGTTGTGAGAGAGATTCTCTACAAATAAGAGTCATAAAATTGTGTGAGGTTGAGATATTTTCTTAACTGATAGATTGAATGGTCAAGGTAGTTTTTCTATATTGAGACACACCTTGTTGTATTAATATGTATCATTACAATAATTCAATATAGAGTGTTTTAAGCATTGTTGGTGTGTAATACTCTACTCTCCATTTTAATACGCTCAACACAAAGTTCAAGATCGAGTTTGTCTATGGAAAACTATCTCTCTTGTTGTTCCAACAATTTAATGTTTGCCAAGATAGAACATGGGAAGACTTCGACACCATTTTAGAGGTAAACCCCACCATTATGGTTTTCTTCTTGTAAATATTGTGGAAAATATTAGTTGAATTTTGGACAATGGCATCAAGAAACTAGCATTAAAGATTTTGATTTGTTGGATTTTGTGGTATATATAATCATCCAATTTCATTGATTTTAGTTCAAACCTTGTTCTTGGAGGAGACATGCTTATGAGTGTACGCAAACTACCAAACACCTTTTTCGCTTTCTTTTGCATAATTTTTTTCCATCAATTCAGAATGTAGTTGCACCTTGCAACACTTTCCTCCTCCACTATATCATAACATTATTTTATTCTTTTTCTATCTTTATAACGTAAGAGGAACAAAAAAAATCCCAAAAATATAAAAAAGAGAGGGGAAAAAGAATGTAGATCTTTATGATTCATCTATTTAAATGGTAATAATATGTTTATGTCTCCCTTGAACAAAACCTTTGTTTTGAGTCATGAGTTTATTATAGTTAGATTTTAATTCTTTCTTTATGAGTTGTACCATGATTTTTAGTTATCACTCCTTTAGCTGGTTACTCTTCCAATCCTTATGGAGAACACTCTTGGGGGCTTCACCTTATTGACCAATATCTTATCATGTTCATTCATAAAGGGGGCTTTAAAAATTTTAAAAATAGAGTCAATATATATTAGATATTGGGGGGGGGGGGGGGATGTGGGTATCGACGAGTTTATAGGTATTGGGGGGGTATAAAAAGGGGTATCTAGTAAAAATAAGGATTTGTTTTATTGGAAATATGTAATGTGACGAGGGTTCAAAAAAATGATTTTTGGAGGTATTTATCAACATCTAGTAAAATTAGGGGTATTCTCTAATATCCTAGGTGTTATGTCATGGGTTTGTTGAGTGAGGACCCCATGAGAAATCTTTACTGCCTGCTATGTTGATAGTTTCTATAATTAATCCCTTTTGGCATTAGTTGTTGCCAAAGTAATTATTTTTTCATGCTAATGTTAAAGAAATGTCTATAACATATGTTGGTTGTTCCTCAAATGTCTTCCCATCCATGTCAGCCTTTCTAGTCTCAAGTTGTACTCAGTGGTACTTTATTTCATGTTACTAGCCAGGAAAAAATCACAACTTGTTCGTGTTCCTATCTCGTGTTAATTGATGAGGTATGCCTCAATGCCTTCCTTCTAATAGATTTATTCCTATAGAATCTAGCTAATTATTCTAGGAATTATATTTAGAGACCTTTATCATACATTGGGGATTGTGGTATTGAGTGGCAAGTTCTCTCACACTCAAAAAATGGTACGCATCAATGACCCCTTACTGGTTGATTCTACAAGTGTTTGTCATCGGCACATTTATTCATATTTGTTAGAATGTACTTACATACCTTAGCTCCCATCATCATCATTAGTGGGTGACATCATGTCTATCAACAATATACATTAGTTACTGGTAATGAGATGGTTTCTCCCATGTTCGACTTGAGATCACTTGTTCATATGAAATAAATTCATACTTGTTGTAGGTTTGGGTTGAATACCTTGGACTGTGGTGGCATTATTCTTTGGTGCTACTGCCTGACTTTATTATAAAATACCACTATGCACGAATACCTTGGAGGACAAACTTTCACATTTGAAAGTTCCAATGGTTCTCTTATTATACACTGAGATGTAGATCAATTTTGTATTCGCTCATGGATATTATATTGTTGACATGGATCCGCTATGTATTTTTTCATGGCTATTTCATATTATATGCTTCATGTATCAAAAGTGTACCTGAATTGGTGGTTGTGCTTGTTTTACACCTGTGCGTGCCAGCCTTGGGAAAGAAAATTCTATGATACTTTGGTCTCTGTTCATAAGTAACTTCAAAATCCTTATTTTTTTGGACTCCTCCTTGGCCCACTTGTTGGAGTACTTTCCACTCCATAATTTATTTCGACCATCAACTCCCCTTTGGCCTCACACATTAGTGGGCATTTATACTTATATGCAGTAACCCTTGATCGAATTATTTGAGTTAGGACACTTGCACATATTGTGCCAAGGATAATAGAACATATCTATATGTTTTTTTATTCCATTATCATATTCTCACATGTATCCTTACTAAACATTGCGACCAATTCATTATTTTTTTAGTTATAATCCCACAAAGACATTGAGAGTACCTAAAAAAAAAAGTACATTGTCTGCATAATGCATATCTAAGAAAAGATCATGCAAGCCTTACACTTATATGACATGTATTTTAAACATTGTTTACTATATCACCTCCCTACTCATATAAACAGGGAGTCTAGGGTTGAGGAAAGAACATGAAAAGAGAACACACCATTAAGCTCGAGAAATTTCAAGCCTTTAGCTTATTATCTTATGCCCTACTTTTCTCTCTTCTTGAGTAGATCCAATTATTGGTTCTTAAAGTTATGATTGGTTTTTGTGTGGAGTCTTCTTAGCCATTCCATGGCTACTTTGTCAAAGTAAACTACAGTCATATTAATGGATGGTTGAGGACATGTGTCTAAGGATGAGATAACCCATGCTACGGTAAAGGTAGTGTTGTGCAAAGGTTCATACATACTTATTTTCATCATTTAATTATTTTTGGTTGAATACTTCGTATATTTACATAAATTTATTTACAACTTAGAAGAAACAATACAACAACATGGTCTGTATAAAGGAATTTACATCCTCTTGCTCAAAGAAAATAAAACAATGTGATGATATCTGCAAATGTATTTACATCCTCTTTATGAAAGAAACTAAAACAATAATAGAATATCAATAAGCATTTGTATCCAACCCCTTGGCATCTTTGATCAACATGAAATTTGAAGCTAACAACTACATACAAAGCTCTTCCTTCTATAATTGACAAATTGTAGACAAAGAGCTAACCTTGTTTACAAAAACATATTTGCACCAATGTTTCCAAAGAACAAACAAGGATCAAATCCTCAACAAGTGCCAGAAACCAATGAGAGAAGAGCAGAACAAAGATATGTAATCACCCAATAACACTATTCTCTAATGAAACCTCCCTTGCAAAATGGTTGTATGCTCATACTAAACAAACTCCCAACCACACTTGGAAAAATAATCATTTAAAAAGTGGTACTTCACTATCTCTAGCTATAAATAGGAATGGAAAATCCCATCTGAGAGACCGCTTTTCACCAATTTTTCCTAGGTAGGAATGCCTTGGTAAATCATTACTCATGCAAACATCTGTAGTTTGTAACTAACTTGAATTGGCCACACACTATCCAATATTTTGATCCACAATTTCTCTATGTCAGTAAACACCTGTCATGAATTAAGAGTAGGGATGAGATCATACTATTGATGAGGAAGAGAGTACAACCTATGAGAATTATAATAGGCCAAGGAAAATTCATGTCTACCCTACCAGAGGAGACAACACTCCAATCTTATTCATGTATGATTTTTCTAGCTATTGACTTTAATTATACTAAACAAATTACTCAAGAATGACTATTTACCTCAAGTTGTAACACCTTGCTTCCATAGATCATGTGGACCTATTAATAAAATTTATGTAATCATTTTGTAAATTAATAAAATAGAAACATAGCAGCAACAATTGACATGAGATTGGAATGAATAATTCCAACAACCATGGCATTGTAATGAATTATTGTAGTAATTGATTTCTTTTATAAATTAATAAAATAGAAACATAGCAGCAATAATCATCATGAAATTGGAATGAATAATTCCAACAACCATGGCATTGTAATGAATTATTATAGTAATTGATTTCTTTTATAAGTAAAATTACATGAGCACCCTTCACTAAGCATGCAACCATTAAGAGATAAATGAGAAGAAAATGATGCCAACACCATTTTAAGAAGTGGTTCCCAAACATAAAACCCACCAACGGTAGTTGGGAAGATATAACCAATATGAGAAACCAGATTATTACAATGATTACAACTATCACCATATTCATGATCATATTTAATTTATTCACCATGGTTTTCATATCATTTAATGTGAGGAAAGGGAATTTATTCGCCATGGTTTTCATATCATTTAATGTGAGGAAAGGGCTCCTCTTCGTCATTATGCTTACTTGAAAATCGAAATAAAATCACCTCGTCTCATCTATCTAATAAATAGAAATAAATTCTCACTATTTCTCTAATAAATAAATATTGTTAGACTCGTAAAAAACATGAAGAATATTATCGCTATTTCTTCTTTTGAAAATCGTACGACTGGTTCCACCCGAACCAATCTCCTTATTCTGCAAGAGATCGTGATAGCCCTTTTGATTTCCATGGGAGCGTTGGCCTCCTCTAGTTGCGTTGCATCATTGATAAACTTAAACTCTTCCACACTATTGTATCTAACAATTAAATCCACATCATGAGATCAATATCATTACTTTGGAGGAAAAATTATGTGATGATCTTTATCACGTTTGTTGAGAGACATGTATATGAAAGGTGTCCAAAGAAAAACAAATCTGCATAACTTGTGATATCGACACTATTATCATAGGTTTTGCTTAGATAATCGTCATAGGGAAAATAGAGATACAATTGAATCGAGAGATTGCTATCACATTGATATTCCTAGTCACGAATTGTTGTAGAAGATAGATTGCATGAACAAATTTATGGATTATTGGAGAAGATAGACCATTGGAGAAGGTTATGAATGGATTGCATTGTTGGATTGATCGATTTCTAGATTTAACAAAAAAATATTATTGAATCAATGTTGTTAGATCCAAGTAATTTATTTATTTTTAATATATAGTTTTTTCTGATGTTTGATAGGAGCACATCATTGTGGGCTTTATGTGGAGATGGATTTTTTTTGGCCTCATTTATCACATGTAATCTTAGAGAAATCTCTTGGTGGGGTTGGTTCAATTACAAATAAAGGCAATTCATCCACACAAGCAACTGGAGATTAAGGTTGGGTTTCCTCTGGAAGGATGTGATCTCAGGATTGTTCCCATTAGAACTAATTTTGCTGGATTGCAAAGATCGAAACATATCTAAGCATAATATGGCATATTCTTTAAAAGGAAAGTTTGATTAAGTTGCAAGCTTAGCACCCAAATTAGAGGAAGAGTGGTCTCCTTTTCCATTTGGTAATTTTTCAAATTTCCACATTGCAAAGAAGGAATCGATGGTTTTTTTGGGTGTAGATATAGAATATCAGATAGCTAAAGCAACCCAAAAGACCTAGATCAATGGAGCTTCTAAAGAATTAAAAGTTGTATTCGGTGATCCCATTCTTGTTTAATACAATCTAGATGGAGTTGAGTATATCAAAGCCCAAGATGCAAGTATTCTTAATTGAGAACAATGGAGTTGCTATAGATCATATTCTTCTTAGGTAACCTTAATTTAGGAGAACAATGAATCCAAAGCTCAAGCTAGCCATGAACTTGAGGAAGGAGTGCTTTAATTTATTTTGGCTAGGAACAACGATTATTCTGAAGGGTGACAAAATCTTAAGCATAGGGGAGCGATTTTGTACATTCTCTGTCAATGTTGGATGAAGATACATTTTATAAATGTTTCTTGTTGAATGGGGAATGAAAATGGTTATCATTGAACTCTTATTTGGGATTGGGGTCCAAATAAGTTTACTTGTTGTCAATTCCAAGGAAACAACTAGGTAGGTGTTATAGTATGGTACATGGAATATTGTTGGTTCTATGGATTATGTTTAGTCATGGAAGGGATATTTTAATCTATAGGATCAAGCATAGGTCCAAAATAGTTTTTTCTTCGAGTTCCCTTTTTCCCATCTGACTTGCATCCTTTTGTAAACCTGTTTTCCAACATGTTTAGAAAAGTGTTGATCCTGAATGGTTGGCATAATTCTTTTCAAGGTAGACATATAATTTGTGTAGAAGTTGATCTAAAGTAGAAGTCTCCTCAATTTTATTTATATTATGATGGTGGATGGGGATCGTTAGAAAAAAGTATTGGAGTACTTGGATCATAACCATTGTGGAATTATGATTGTGGGCCTATTGATAGCTCACAAGGTTAGATAACTATGTCAACCTCTACTATAGGTGTTAGCGACTAGGCCCAAGGTATGGATGTTGTTGAAGGTTTCTAGGTTAATTTCAACAAGAGGAAGTGGGCTTCCTCTCCTACTCCTTTGGACAATCTTGATAATAAATGAGTTATGATCCTTGGGAAAAATCATTGAACAAAGTTGTGGCCCATTCCCTAAACAAGGGTGCCTCTTCCTTAGGTAATGTAGCATTAAGAAACAAATTTAGTACTATAAAGAACTCTCTATTCCTAGATTGAAGTTTTCTCTTCTTTCTTGGAATGTAAAATGAATGAATGATCCCAAGACGTAAGTGGTTTCTTGAGAAAGTTCTACATAAGGATAATCTTTATGTTGTATTTATCCAGGAGGTGAAGGCTACTAATTTTCATATTTGCAGTTACATGAGCTATGTGTGGAATGGTCCCATTTGGACCATAGTCCACTTGTTTTGGGGGAAATAATGGTTTATATATTCCCTTACCTTTAGAATTTTGTTGCATAACATGGTTGTTACCTAGAAAACTGGTGTTTTTGGGTTACCCTTTTGATACAGGAGGGATTGCTTGGATTTTTTTCAATGTATGAACCCAACATTAGTTTGTCCTGAACCTACCTTTCGGAGTGGATGGCTTCTTGTCTACTAGAGGACAAATTAATTTGGGTGTTGACTTCAATGAGAGGGATATTTAGGCCATGGTAAAGGTTTGGGGGTGTGTGATATGAATAAGTAGGCATGGTCAAGGTGTAAGGCTATGCTTCAACCTTTTTATTCTAATTAGGGGGGAAATGGGTTCCACTATGGATACTAGTTCACTTAGTCCAATTTTCTTAAGGAGAAAGAGAGGGTGAATGCAACACTAAATAGGGTGTGTGAAACCTAGGATGATATATCATTTTTCTAGGAGGATTCTACTAATTGATGTGATCACTAAGACCACTAGTTCAAATCATTCTCCAATTAAAACTTTAATTTAAATGGGTCATGTGATTGATTTGAAGCAATATACCTTGTACAAATTGAATGTATCTCATTTGGATTTGCCTAATTTATGCTATGGTTTACCATGTTTGTAACCTTGTCCCATGTTGTGTTGGAGATAAGGTTTGGATGCAATGTTATCATAACTAGACTGGTCTTTGAACTGTTTCAAACAAAAACTGGAAACAAAACAAAACCTAAAATTCATCGACAAAAAAATACATAAAACATTCAAAATTTGAAATGTGTGTGTGTGTGTGTGTGCATGCGTGCGTGCGTATGTGTTTGTGTGTGTGTGCATACATGTGAAACCAAAAGGATAGGGATCATTAGAAAAAGGTATGCTATCTTACTTTTTCCAATGCTTGTTTTTCCTATCAAGCTCAGGACCAGGTCATTCATGACTACCGACATCAAGAATTACCCTTAATATCTTATTAAGGTATAGGTGCTAGAACATCAACCACCCAGTTGAAAGGGGCATGTTGTTACTTGGTCATCACCTAGTGGCTAAGAAGCTCAACACTCGTGTCCTTGACGATGAGTCTTTGTATCATATGTCTCAGATTTTAGGAGGAATATCTATTAGGGGGCATCTCAGGACTCTTCTAGCAATATTGAAGTACCTGGATCATAACCATTGTGGGATTATTACTATGGGCCTATTGATAGCTCATAGGGTTAGAGAACTATGTCAACTCCTACTATAGGTGTTAGTGATTAGTCCCAAGGTATATATTTCGATGAAGGTTGGTAGGTTAATTCCAACAAGAGGAATTTGGCTTCATATTCTACTCCTTTAGATAATCTTGATAAAGAAATGAGACTTGATCCTTGGGAAAATTCATTGAAGGAAGTTGTGTCCCATTCTGCAGATAAGGGTGCCTCTTCCTTGGGTAATGTAGTGTTGAGCAACAAATTTAGTACTATAAGGAACCCTCTATTCCTAGAATGAAGCTTTCTCTTCTTTCTTGGAACGTAAAATGGATGAATCATCCCAAGATGTAAGAGGTTTCTTCATAAAGTTCTGCATAAGGATAAGCTATATGTGGTATTTCTCCAAGAGGTGAAGGCTCTTAATTCTGAGCTTTGCAGTTGCATGAGCTATGTGTGGAGTGGTCCCATTTGGACCACAAACCACTTGTTTTGGGGGAAATAATGCTTTCTATATTCCCTTACCTTTAAAATTTTGTTTCATAACATGGTTGTTACCTAGAAAACTAGTGTGTTTGGGCTACTCTTTTGATACAGGAGGGATTGCATGGATTTTTTTCAATGTATGCACCCAACATTAGTTTATATTGAACCTACCTTTGGGAGTGGATGACTTATTATCTTCTATAGGAGGAGTTGATTGTCGGTGGTGACTTCAACATGGTGGAGTGGGGTGGATATTTAGGTCATGGTGAAGGTTTGGTGGTGTGTGTTATGGAAAAGTAGGCATGGTTGAGGTGTAAGGCTACCCTTCAACTTTTTAATTCTATTTGGGAGGAAAATCGGTTACACTATGGATACTGGTTGACTTAGTCCAATTTTCTTAAGGAGAAGGAGAGTGTGCATGTGACACTAAATAGGGTGTGAGGACCATGGGATGATATATCATTTTTCTAGGTGGATTCTACCAATTGATGTGATCACTAAGACCACTAGTTCAAATCATTTTCCAATTAAAAATTTAATTTAAATGGGTCATGTGATTGATTTGAAGAAATCTACCTTGCACAAATTGAATGTATATCATTTGGATTTTCGTGATTTATGCCATGGTTTAAATTGAAACCAGACAAAAACTGGAAACAAAACCAAAACATAAAACTGGTCGACCAAAAAATACATAAAACATTTAAAATTTGAAATATGTGTGTGTGTGTGTGTGTGTGTGTGTGTGAGTGAGAGAGAGAGAGAGAGAGAGAGAGAGAGAGAGAGAGAGAGAGAGAGAGAATACATGTGAAACCCAACCATTATACACAAATATGTAAATTTTCTCATGTATATACCAAGTAAGCGAGAATATAACCAAAATAGCACTAATGCAATCCATATCTCAACCAAAATACACCGGAAAATAATATTTAAATGGCCTATAGATTCCAAAAGTAAGAATAGTACTAATAATGAATTCTATACTATGGACACTATAATCTAATAATATGAGAGAATCATTTGAATTTCAATCATATACATCCTCAACATGACTAGACTAAAAAATGGGATTCTATCTCTATTCCCATAGGATTGAACGTCCCTGTCCAACAACAATGTTTAAATTTTATGACTATGGAAGTGGGTCCAAGTCCATTCATGTTAGGTCTTCATTGTTCAATGTTGATGGTTGAGTCTCCATAACCCACTTTGACAAAGGATCAATATAATCTAAGACTATGTCATTTGATCCATGGCTCTTGTTAAACCACTGGTTGCGCCTCATTCTAAGGTTATATTGACCATATACCATATTAAAATCAACCATTTTTGTTCCAAATGGTTTCACTTCTCGGTGTGTATATGTTAAAAAACACTCCAATTTCATTCACACCTAGAGGCATTGGATGTCTGGCTCAATATATGAATTGAAAACTTTTGCAAATCAGTTGTGTGAGCCAAATGAAATGTGGGGACCTCTTTAAATAGGATTGTTGGGGGGAATAGGGTTAGGTTTAGTGTTTTGATTTTTTTAACTTATTTTTTCCTTTTTAAATTTATTTCAAGTGGTCTCCATTACAGGTTGTATGGTTCCAAATAGAACTAGCCAGTTTGATATGGAACTAGCATTTTCCTGTGTAGAATTGTTAATCGGATCAATACAACCCCATAAGTAGTTATATAGACAAGTTTTGTTGGAATCGTTTTGGTTTTGATAACATTGGTTGGATGTTATATTGTAGGTGGCCATTTGAGGAACTATTCAATTAATTCATCGTTAGTGAGGTATGATTTCTTGCAAGCACAGATGGGAGATTCAGGAGGCTAGGAAACAGTTGGAGAAGGTTCATATATTCATGGAGGAATACCTTCACAACATTGTCCTTTGGGAGGATGTAGTGTGCTTGGACTTGGTGGTGTGTAGGTAGGAGGAATATATTGCTAGCAGAGATAGGGTCTGTGCTCGATTACGGTGGAATCAGGAGGGGATGATGGATCCAAGTTATTCTTTGACTTCTTAAAGAAGAATGTAGCAATTGACAGAGTTCTTGTATTTCGTAGAGATGATGGTTCGCTTGAGGAGGATCTCTCTAAGATATGAGTTATGTTTGGTGATCATTTTCAAAGTATTTTTTCTATTGATACCTTAATAGAGGGAATTTTTTCTACTAGGAATGCTTGTTATAGGGTGGTGTTGCATAAGGTCCCTATTGTGTACTGTGATAGGTTGGACATGGATTTCACAAAGGATGAATGTTTTGGGGTCTTACAATTTATGTAGAATGGTAAGTATCTAAGGATTGATGGGCTACCTTGTGAGTTATAAAAGGCTATGTAGGATACCATTGGGAATGACTTTAATCGCTTGGCTTCAGAGGCCTATGCCTCAAAATGTTTGACAAAATCCATTAATAAAGGGTTGATCAAGCTCATTCTGAAGAATGATACCATGGATACCATTAGGGGATGGTGACCAATAAGTTTGTTAAGTGTTGTGTACAAAATAATGGGTAGGGCAGTGACAGTATGTGATCTGAAAATACACTGACTGATTTGCAAATAATTTTAAGTGTAAATTTTCTTAGCTTATATTTTAAAGTTTAATAAACAATTGAAAGGATAAACTAAAGAAATGAACAACAAAAAGACAAAAACCCAAGTTGATAATGCCATTTTGGTCAAATTGGGGTTGTGATCCAGATTTTATGAGCAGAACAAAATGAATACAGATTATTAACAGGTGTTTAACACAAAATAACAAAGATACAGTAAAACTGGTTTTCTATTCAATAATGAAATAAGCTGAAACTATAAAATGCAGTAAAAACAAGCTTACTGGAATGGTGGCGGCTTATCTCTGAGAAGAGATGTGACGACAACGCGCATTCGCAAGAAGAAGGTTACAGTGAGGCTCTGAAGACATTTTTACAATAATCGAGAATGCCAAAAACCCTAGACATCCAAAAACCTAACCCTAGGAGATGAAGCGCCAAAAGTCATGTGGGCCCCATTTGGGTAAGTTAGTACATCAACTTCCCAGGGTCATAACTTTTGCATATGATCTTTGTTTTAGGCGTGTGATAGCCCGTTGGAAAGGTATCATCAAGGAGATTCATTTTGGGGGCTCAATATTCCTTTGGCTATCATTGAGGAGCTTGATCCTGAAAAACCTTCATTTAGGCCCTCAAAATGGCCCTCGAAGTTAAAACTGCTAAAAATAGTAAATTGCCAAAATTGTCAGAAAACTATTTTGAGCCAGTTGGAAAAGGTGGGTGGCCACCTATATACATTTGGATAAATCCTTCCTCCTTAGGAATCAATGGTCTCCATTGCATTGAGGTCCCCCATCATATGAGGAAATTTCTACTGAATTTGGCCTCGGGTGAGCCACTTGCCTTGGTGCAGGAGCTGCCCAGCTTTGACGACTCGATAAAGTTGGATCCTTTATTGTCGAGTGCCCTTGATTTGTCTTTCCACAATCTAATCATTGGATGCCTGTTGTAGGCAGTCGAGGTTGAGCTCTGTTGGTGTCAGTTGTTCTGCTACTTCTGAGGTGTCCAATAATGGTGGGAAATAAGGGTGAAGGAGATCCACGTTGAACATTGGGTGTAGACCAAGGAAAGGAGGAATGTTGAGCTCAAAAGAATTATCCCCCATGGCCTTGGTGATAGTGTACGACCCATAATGGAGTGGGCAAAGCTTCCGATGGGGTCCTGTAAGGCGTTCTTTCTGCAAGTGCAACAAAATTTTGTCGCCCACCTGAAACTTATGTGGCACCCGATGTTGATCATGGCGTTGTTTGTACTTGTCATTGGACTTCTGTAGGATATCCTGAACGTGTTGGCAGATGTGTTGGATGCGCTCAACAAACTGGGTGGCTTTGTCAGCTTTAGTTGGAGTAGGATATGAGTTGGTCGAGGTGACAACAAGGGGAAGTGCGACATCTATGGGTCCCAATGGTTGGAATCCCAACCCCACTTGAAAGGGACTATGGTTGATTGAGCTATGAAGGGCTCTGTTGTAGCTATGATGGACATAAAGAAGGCTCTCATCCCATGTGCAAGGGTGATTTGACTTATACATGTGAAGGATATGCACAATCATTCGATTTACAACCTTGGTTTGGCCATCTATCTGGGGGTGGAAGGCCGTGGATTTTGTGAGCTTGGTGTCCAACAGTGACCAGAGGCTCGACCAGAATGTGCTGAGAAATCGACTATCTCGATCTGAGACAATGTTTTGTGCGATTCCAAAATGTACCCAGACTCATTCAAAGAATAGCTTGGCAGTGGCCTCTGCTGTGATTCTCTTCTTGCAGGCAACCATAATCGCCATCTTAGAAAAGCGATCAACAACCACAAAAACACAGTCATTTCCCCGCTTGGTGGATGGGAGGACCGACCTGTAGTCCATTGAGATGGATTCCCATGGCTTGTCAGGAGTAGGAAGAGGGCTGTACAAGCCCTGTTTCTTAGTGGTCGGTTTGGCAATAGTGCAGGCAGTGCAGGACCTGATATATTTGTTGACCTCTTGTTGAAGTTTCGGCCAGTATAAATGTTTCTGTAGCATCGCCACTGTCTTTTCAACTACGAAGCGTCCTTCCACCCGACTGTAGTGGGATTCCCAGATCAACTTCGATCGCTCACTTTATGGAACATAGATGTGGCCCAGACAACATAACAACCCATCCTAAAGATGAAAATTATCAACAACTGCGTTTGCACCCAACATTTGGTAGGTGCAAACNACAACATAACAACCCATCCTAAAGATGAAAATTATCAACAACTGCGTTTGCACCCAACATTTGGTAGGTGGTGGTGAAGTCAGGGTCTGTCTCATAGAGTTGGGGCCATCCATATGTCTCATGGCCGCAAGAGTCTAGCACTGTGGTGAGTGCCATGACTAGCAGTCTATTGAGGCAATCAACGATGTGATTGGTGCTTCTTGTTTTATACTTCTTGTTGAGGTGGAATTGCTGCAAGTATGTGCACCACTTTTGATGGCGATCATTCTGAAATTTTTCCTGTGTCTGCATGAATTGCAGTGGCTTATGATTAGTGTGGATGACTGTCTCCTTCCCAAGAATGTAATGTCTCCACTAGCAACATGCTTGCACAATGGAGTACATTTCTTTGTTGTAATTAGGGTACTTACGGACAGTATCTGACAGTGTCTCACTATGATAGGCCACGGGGTGGTCGTGATGAGTGAGAACGACACCCACAACATAGTCTGAAGCATCTGTCTCAATCTCAAAAGGATGTTGCAGGTCTGGTAGTGAAAGTACTGGGGCTGAGCACAAGTGCTTCTTCAAATCATCGAACACTTGTTGTTGGGACTGACCCCACGCAAATTTCTCCTTACCACGACCCCTATTTATTTGGTTGAGGGCCCATGCAATATGGGAGAAACACAACACGAACCTGTGGTAGAAATTGGCAAGGCCCAAGAAGCTCAGTGAGTGTTGTTGGAGCTGGCCAATCACGGATGACTTGGATCTTGGCTGGATCCACATGTACGCCATGTTGATCAATGATGTAGCCCAGGTAATGGACCTTGTCCATGCC
>JZKD02S1596374.1:373209-396740 GCA_000966675.3 Picea glauca | reverse complement strand
ACTCGTTTTCTATTCAATAACGAAATAAGCTGAAACTGTAAAATGCAGCGGAAACAAACTTGTTGGAATGGTGGCGACTTATCTCTGAGAAGAGATGTGACGGCAGGGCACATTCGCAAGAAGAAGGTTACAATGAGGCTATGAAGGTATTTTTAAAATAAGAAAGAATTCTAAAAACCCTAGACATCCAAAAACCTAACCCTAGGAGATGAAGCACCAAAAGTCATGTGGGCCCCGTTTGGGTAAGTTAGTACATCAACTTCCCAGGGTTGTAACTTTTGCATACGATCTTCGTTTTAGGCGTGTGATAGCCCGATGGAAAGGTATTGTCGAGGAGATTCATTTTGGGGGATCAATCATGCATTTGAATATCATTGAGGAGCTCGATCCTGAAAAACCTTCATTTAGGCCCTCAAAATGGCCCTAGAAGTTAAAACTGCTAAAAATAGTAAATTGCTAAAATTGTTAGAAAACTGTTTTGAGCCAGTTGGAAAAGGTGGGTGGCCACTGATATCCACCTGGACCAGGTTTTCACATGGTATCCTCTTATTGGTCCATGTGGTGACAATTTATCGTGTACAATGAGATGCCACATCTTCCACGAGTCAACATCGGTATGACCTAGTCAACATGACATGTCAGCATCCGTACTACCACCTGTCATTCCTATACTGCCACATGTCTTGTCTACACGATCATGTGTCATTTCCATACTACCACGTGTCAGTCCCTGGTGATGAAATGTTTCAACCCTGTCATTATTTTTACATGTTTGGCCAAAACTTTAGAAGGCCGTAACTTTCTCATACAACGTTTGTTTGACCTCGTTCAAGTGTCGATGAAAATATCTCGATGAGCTCTTTGACATGAGTACATTTGCATTATAATTAGAGACCATCAATTCTGTTTTGTTTTAGAGATCCTCCTAGATCAGTATGGGTGACAAATGTCACCAAGAATATTGTGCATAAGGAGATGACATGTTTTGTTCAAGCGATTTTCATCTTGGAGCGGTAATTTTAGCTCGAGAGGCTATGGACTGGGATAGGTAGTGTGGGAAGTAGACTCCTTTCTTCAAAATTGATTTTGATAAAGCTTCCTCAAAATTAATTTTTATAAATCCTATGATTGGACATCATTATAGATATGTCGTCTTGTTTGGGATTTCAAAATGTGTGGGAATGGCTAGCACCCTATTTTCTTATGCCTTAGATTTTGTTTCAATGAATAATATCGTCTCTTCACATATTCTTCTTAGCCAATCAGTTAGAGACAGATGCCCCCTAACACCCTATCTATATGTTTTAACTATTGATTCCCTTGGTTAATTGCTGGATGTTTCCCATATGTAGGGACAAATTCAAGGTATTTCATTTCTAGATGATTATGAGATAGTGAATAATCACTTTGTAAATGATTCTGTGATGTCTATGTTAGATGATAAGACTTGGTTACTATTGCTAGAGATTTAGTGTCTGTGTTTTTCGAAGCCTCTAGGGCTAAGGATAGTAATCATAAGAATGATTAATGGCTTGTCAGTCTTGATGAGCCTCTTGATTAGATTCCTCTTTCTTGGACCTTCATCCATCCAAGGGTATAGTGACATATCTTGGCATTCCGTTTAGTGCAGGGATTTCTTTGGTGCTTCATTCAGATTTGTGTTTGGAATGTATACAATGTAAACTCCTTTTATGGGAATACAAAGAATTTCCATGTTCTATAAAACTAACTATTTTGCATAATATTATTTAGGCCTTACATATTTATTATGTATATTATTGCCTTCCTAATGGGACTCAATTTCACAAATTGGAGAAGATTTTGAATTAGTTCTTGTGAGACAAGTAAGATGGGGCCTAGGGCCTCCCTATGGTGCATTGGGATGTTTTCATTATGCCCAAGGATGAAGAAGGTACAGGGTTGATTATTATGATGACATGGGGTAGCATATATGCTGCCAAATGGGTGGTACGATGTCTAGAGGGATGTTTTCCTTAGTAGGTATCGTTGAGGCATCATATTCTCAAGGAGTAACATATTGGAAGGATGAGGGTATGTTTTCAATTTTGTGGTATTATTTTATCTCCTCACAACTTCCAAGCATGGGGATCTTTATTACTAGAGGTATCTGGGAAGCATAGAGGAAGGTATATGGATTTGTTTAGTGGTAGATATTAGGTAGTTGAGAAGGATGGGATTTGGCCAAAAGACCAATTTGGAGTTGGAAGGTATAGATCACATGTGTTGTATACATTCCTCATTTTCAAGGGTGGTGATTGACTAAAAGTAATATTTTTTAACGGAGGGATTTGTGGCATGCTAACACTCTCTCTTGGAAGGACTAGAAATCCATTACTCATAGGTTTGCCTTGCCTTATACATATCAACACATTATTACAGACATTATCAATCTTATTGTGTAGCAGGATATATTCAAAATGAATATAGACATTCCTGGCCCCTTTTGGAATGATTGGAAGTGGAGCTTTGGGTGCCCCCTTGGTATAGTATTATTCTTGGAGGTTGTGCTACCTTCTTCATCAATGACATGAACTCAACCCTATTGTTAATTCAAGATGGGCGTTGATTGATGTATAGATATGTGGATCAAGGGATTGCATAGTGTGTGGTCGATTTAGGTCAATGACAAACTCTAGGTGTTTGTGATTAACCAAGGCCTCCCTACCAAGGAATGGTTGGATAAAAGTGGACACTCTGATGGGATTTGTCCTTTCTGAATCAAGATGGAAATGGTGAAGCACCTCCTTTGGGATTGTTTTCTTGCTAGGTATTGTTCAAATATTTTCATTGTTATAATATAACCATTTTGCAGGGGAGGTTTCATTGGAAGGCGATGTTATTAGGTGAATCTAGATCTTTGGTCCACTCCTCATTAAGTGGTGTGTGACACTACTTAAGGACTTCAACCTTGTTTGTTCTTTGGAAACTTTACTGAAAATATGTTTTGAAAACAATGTTAGTTCTTTTTCTACATTTAGTTAATTATGAAAGGAAGAGGTTGATATGTAGTCTTTCAATACAGGATTTTTGTTGATCAAAGATGCAAACAGGTTGGATTTAGATGGTTATTTGAATTTTCTTTTCATTGAAGAAGAGTATGTAAATACATTTCTACATGACATCTCGTTGTTTTAGTTTATTTGAGAATAAGGATGTAAATGCCTCTGTACAATTTCAATAACATTCACATTGGTATTTATTTTAGAAAAAAGATAGGTTGAGGGTCAACTAGCTCCATGTCTTTACACTTGGGGACCTCGCTAAAAACAATTTTTCTTGTTATCTTGTTCTTAACTGATGATTGTACACTGTTGTTTCAAATGATTGAATAAAAATGCGCCAAAATTTCATTCTTTTGAATAAGGTCATGTTAATTTTGCGTCAAGCTACATCTGGTATTTTCATTTTCCATTCATCTCATTACATGCATCGGGTCAGTCTTATTGTATCTTGTGGATTTGATTGGATTTAAAGGGCTTTGACTTGCTTCAAAGTGTTTATGGAACATTGTCATGAGTTTGGTGATGAAATTTTTTTTTCCATTATCCATATGGCATGGAATGGGGACATGCATGAAAGTAAGTGCATGAGCGTGTGATCGCCAACTAAAATGCATGTATTAAGTGACATGCAAAGATGACATATCTATAAGTTATATGCATCAAAATGACACTGAAGTGCATTTCACAATATAAAGAGATATTGTATGGAAAAATCATTGGATGGAGAGCCCAATAACCCTCTCCAATCAATAATTTGTCCTTGGGGTCTATGGTGTCAAAAATTGCCTATTTTGAAGAAAGGAAAAGATTGATGCTTTTACAATTTTCAGAATTGCTAAAAAAATTCGCGTATCAATCCTCAATCACTAGGTTGGAAGGACTATAGGTTTTGCAACCCAACGATTGGATTTTTTCTTTCAATGGAACTCAATGAAATATCCAAAGAGATCCCCACACTCACCTCAAAAGACAAACAACACTTTGAAGCTAGCTGCTAGCCTCTTGGTTTCTTAGGTTAGTGATTTACTTCTAGATTAATTTAACATGTCTTTCTTTGAATGTAACTCATCCTTTTGCCTGAAAATTGAAACATTTCCTTTTCATAATGCTCAACATTGATCTGTGATGCCTCATTATGTATTTCATTTACTCATGCAATTCCCTCTTTGCTCCCTTGCCCTCTTTTTCACTTTTTCACCATTGAAGTTGCCAATTTGAAATTGTTTGGAGCTAAATCAAGTTGAATATAGTGTATTTCTTTCATCCATGAATGATGTGCACTATTAGTCAATGTGCTTCAGAATGATGTACCCTCTGAAAATGATTAAGAAACTTCATTAATGTGTTTTGAATTCTAGCACCACACTTTTAAAGTTTCATGGTTTCCATATAGTTTGCAACACCATCTAGAATCATTATTATTATCTTTAGATAGAGTGTACCTCTTCCCAAAACAAGGGCATCATCTTCCTGAAACAAGGGCATTGAGGTTTTTATCATTTGTAGTGTTCTTCTTTCCTTAAAAAATAAACTGGCAATCTCTACAAACAAATGAGGATTTCAAAATAGCAGTGGGATTGCTTCCCAAGATTATTTCAATATTTTTTAGTTTAAATCTTTATCAAAGGAAATCAAAATCTTAGGTAAAAACCATCTTACATGAATTGATTTGAGATTTCATGACTTGAATCCTTGTTGTTCATATGCCGATGTTTTGTTTTTTCAAATAAGTAGAGGAAAACTCAAACTACTTTCATTGCTCTTTGTTTCCTCGTTTCATGTTTGTATTTGTTAAAGAATTACTAGAGTATTGGTAAAGGAATGGTTGTTGTTTAATCCTCGAGAGCTTGCTTGAACATTGTTTTTTTACTGAAATTATATCGCAAATGGAGATTTCTCACTTGCATTAAAGAGGTTGGTTTGCGATTGTTTCTCGCAGAAGTTTGTTGTTGGAGCGGTGTTGACAATGTTAAGGTTTTGCTTGCATTGAATTAGTGGATTTATGATCTTGCATGATACTGCTCGTGTCTTTTAGCTTTGTTTGCAGTCACAACGGTAACTTTTTGAATACTTTGATGTTGGATAAGAAATTTATTTTACATGAAAAGAGCCATTTTTTAATATATTTGTTTATATGGCTTGGATGCTTAAAGAAATTGAAAACTCCTTGTCACAAACATGGATTTACCCCTATGTGAAAGAGTGATTTTAAGACTAAATATTGTAATATATTTTTTTTTAACAAGCTTAATTCAATGAAGAAGTAAAGATTCTTAAAATTTATTCCCTAGAATTTGAGTTCAATGAGCAAATTGTTTTTACATTCATAAACAATTTGTGTTTAATGATTATCCTCATACTTTGCAAGAACCAAGGGAAGACCTTAGAATTCCTTTGTGTCTCTTATGCACACGAGATTTGGTCATAGGTGAAAGGATGTAGTTTCATGGATGTTAAAGAGTTTCATGGCTTGCAGTGATAAAGAGAACTAAAAAATCAGCTAGTTTTAATTTTAGAGTTTATACTTAGAGAAATGGTTATAATCTTCCTTTCATGCCTATTTTTTCCAGGGTGGTCCTTTTCTCACTTTATTTACATATTATTGTGGCTTCACGAACTAAATTATTATTGAGAATAAAAATTGTATTATATAATGTCTCTATATCTTGGTGGGAATCCTATTTCAAATGAGCATTGGATTTTCCATGTTATTTTAACATACTATTTTGAAGAAAATTGATATTATATAATGTCTCTATATCTTTATTATTTTGAAGAAAAATGATATTACATAATGTCTATATATATTTTTTTATAACCCTAAATTTCTCTACACATGCATACATGGCCTTGGCCCTCTTACTTGCATTTTTTTTCCAAAGCAGTATATAGTTTCTCTTCTTAAAAAATAATTTTTTAGAAGATGTACGTGCCCTGCACCATAACTTCCCACATACATATGCTTGCTGCACCACTAAAACTTGTGTACATATGCATGCTGCACCATTACATCCCTCGTATACTTGCAAAAAATAAAAAGTTGCAAGGAATTGGTTGGGATTACAGACTATTGGTAGTTCCCCAACTAATCCACCTACTATAACCTATCAACCAACCGAATAACCATCCTTTTGTCATAGAAAAGGAGGTGTTGGGGTCTCATTTCAAATCTAAGCATAAGAACAGTGAAATGTTGTCCGATTTCACTTCCCCTCCTTGCCCAAGATATCGCTGCCTTTTGTGAGAAATTGCCTCAACATTCCCTCATTAGCCCATTCTCCCTCCATTTAACCCATTTACTTCCCAAGAAGAGATCAGAAGGTTGAGAGGAGAAGTTCATACAAGGTACACTTTGAGTGTGGTGAAGAGGATCCCAGACCAGGTTCACAGAACAGTGGTCAATTTAGATTGTAATGGTATAATCTTTGTGTTATTAATAAAATAATTACATTTTCTTGTCCCAAATGATGATGTATTGAATACTTTTATTGGTTTATGCTTGACATTCTAACATCTAACCCTAACTTATATATGGAATAACATACTTGTAGTTTTTTGTGTGTCAATATTTGGATGCAGGTCAGCCTTGGGAGGAGGTGTGCAGTCAATGAAACTTCTAAGCACGAGAAGGTCATCACCAGACATGGGGTTAGAGGTATAGTTACCCGATCTCCTTTTCCTTGCTTTCTTCATATGAGTTTTGGTATGTTTGGGGTAGTATAGAGAATTGATTGACTTTTAGACAGTTAATCGATATGCCTACATTCTGAACCCTGGTGTAGTCATAGGGGGGGGTTTCCTGCTAGCAAAACTAGTGACCATACTGGGGAAACCTCTAGGGTTTTTTAGGGGATTTTCGGTTGTTTGATTGGTTTGTTTGACATTCAAGTTTCTGTCGAGTTTATGAGTATATTAAGGGATCTTGGTCACCTTCAGGTGCTATACTAGTTTTCCCTGCGTTGTGAGTCTATCTATTCTTTTCTTTTTGGAAAGATACAAAGGTGTATGTGCCTTGCCTTGATTTAGTCCACATACATACGCGCTTTTCTCAGTAATCAACCCGCGTACATACACAGGTTGTTGATGCAACAACCCACGTCTTTGTTTCAAGAAAAGTTTTGAAAAAGAGGGAGTTGGCCTCTTTCCTGATTGAAGTTCACACTTCTCAGGGCTTCTTGGATCAGTCCAGAGTCTCTATCTTACAACCATAGCCTGGGTTTCGAGTTCAGTTTACTTGTCTTCTTGATTTTCTTGTTTTTACTTTCAAAAGGGTTTTAAGAAAGTCTTTGAATTATAGATCTACCTTCTTGATTTCTTGAGTGATTCCTTGCGATATGAAGTGGGATAGGAATCTGTTTCGGTCTTGTTTTAGTGTTCTTTTTACCCCTTTCACTTTCTTTGAAAAAAGAGATTGTTTTTTTTTAATTTTAGTCTTTCTGTTTGAAGCAATTTAAAAAAAAAAAAGATTTTATTTTCAGTTTGGTAAAGTAGTTAGAGTTGGTTATTTGCTAAAAAGGAAAAATAGTCTGTTTTTTAAGCTCTTTATTTATTTCTTGAAACATAAGTAGCTTGTAGTCAAGTAAAAATTTTGTTTTAGGTCTTCTTGTCAAAGATCTTGAAAAATTTAGTTAACGAAAAGTTTGTTACAAAGAGTTAGTTGTAAAACTTTGCTTTTAATTAGAAGTAATTTTTCTTTCAAGTTTTGTTTTTCTCATCTTTTCCGTCTCTTATAACATCGCTAGTTTCACTGCCATATCCCTTGAGTAAATAACGCCATTAAAAAGAACGCTAAATCTAAAATTAACTAGACTTTTTGTGTTTGTAGGGTCAACCAACTAGTTTAGGGTTAGGGCCTTGAATTAGGTTGGAGATGAAACTCTTCAAGGCCGTTAAAACAAACTTTGTAGTTAGAGTGAGGGAGTGTTAAAGTCTAGTGTCGTAAAAGTTATCCGGGACCCCCCTCTAACACAAGGGCTAAACACGAGGTCGTGTGGGGAAAGGCAGCGAAAATAACCCCTCCAAAGCCGCACTAAACGTAGTGGGGAACACATATTAATGATCTGTCGTGGAAATACTACCAACTGAAATTGTCTATGGAGCTTCGTGCACCTCGAATCCGTTAGAGATCCGCGGTTGTCTTTCAGATCACTTGCTTTCGATACCCTCAATAGGTTTCAGACTTGTTATCCTACTCATTGTGATCCACTCGCCTGTCGACTGTACCTGCCTGGTGAGTGACTGCGAGCTAGAAACTTAGTTGCCTATATTCTAAGGACTTACAAGGGTGATTGTGGGGGTATATTGCGGTACCTAGGGTAGACATCGGGTCATGCTTCACATAGTATACCCGAAGGGTGCTTTCGTCTTCGAGTTGCACTTTCACCAATTAGTTGCTCTAGTGTTGGTTGTCGTAACTGTTATTCCTACTAGATAGTTGTTTGCTTGATTTTTCTTATAGGAATTTTTCTAGTGGTGCTTGGTTTTCAAATGCTAGTTAAGCCTTACTGTGTCGATTGATATTTTCAAAAAGTGGAAGATCAAGAGCTCTGTCGGTCATGAAGGCTTCAGGGCCTTCCGTCGATTTCATTAGAGCCACCTCCACCACTGTTACAGCGAAGAATTGACCAACAAGGGTCGTTCGAAGTGACTGAGCCTTAAGAAACTATGCCCGAGCTTGCTCCGCGACGATATTATTAGACTCCAGAGGCACCTACTATTTCTGACCTTGGGGCGGAAGCTCTCAAGCCAACCAACCCTCTAATTACTGACTTTTCAGCACCAATCTTAGTACAAGTTGTCCCTCTTGAGGTGACACCTTCTAAGAGCTAGTTAGTCTTACAAGCAGCCATTGAAGCAAATACTGCTACTTCGTCCAGGAGTCCTCATACTCTCATTTCAACTACTACCACAGGGGGTATTTTTCCTCCCAAACCACCTTCGTCAGTCCATATCACATTGGTCTTGACTCCCTCTACCTCGAGCAGTTGTCCAATACCATCATCGGGGACGACCACTGCTTCGTTTACACAGAGTGCGACAAGCCCTCCATTCTCATATGGGATGCCCAACTTTGATTCGAACTCAATCCTTACCTACTCCACCTTACAGACCATGGGTCTGGGGGTAGGGAGCTGAAACGCTCCCATGCAAGGGTCTATAGGGGGTACTTCAGTCCCCTTTAATGTTATCCCTCATTGTGGGGATCATATACCTCCTCCGTCATCCTCACTCGGTGGTTCTTTTCAGCAACCCATCAAGCCAAGTGTTAATTACATATTGTTTGGAGAAGGCAGTTTAGGACCTTTGTCTTACACTACATCGATGCAATCCATGTCATTCTCTTTGTTCGACACATCTGGGAACACTGCTTTTTCTTCGGTTTTTGTCTTGGTTGGGGGAAACCCCATTTTTTGGCAACAGAACCTTGTGCAGGGTACTATTCCTACATAGGGGGCAAGTACATGAATTTTATACTCTCAGGGGCTTTGGAATCCTTGGAAGGGATCAGTTCCCTCGCAAGGGATGTCGATCAGGGGCAACCCCTTCCATGGTCAATGGAACCCCGGGAAGGGTTCAATACCTATGCCTGTCAGATCCACTGGGGGCATCCCCTTCCAAAATACTTGGAACACAATGTAGGGAACAATTACCTCCCCAGCCATTTCTTTGATCTAGGTGGATATCGGTGGCCACCCACCTTTTTCAACTGGCTCAAAATAGTTTTCTGGCAATTTTGACAATTTACTATTTTTAGCAGGTTTTAACTTCTGGGGCCATTTTGAGGGTCTAAATGAAGATTTTTCAGTATCGAGCTCCTTAGTGATAGCCAAAGGCATAATTGAGCCCCCAAAATGAATCTCCTCGATGATACCTTTCCAATGGGCTATCACACGCCTAAAACAGAGATTGTATGCAAAAGTTACGACCTCGAGAAGTTGATGTACTAACTTACCCAAATGGGGCCCACATAACTTTTGGTGCTTCATCTCCTAGGGTTAGGATTTTGGATGTCTAGGCTTTTTGGAATTCTTGATTATTGTAAAAAGACCTTCATAGCCTCATTGTAACCTACTTCTTGCGAATGCAGGTAGCCGTCACATCTCTTCTCAGAGATAAGCTGCCACCATTCTAGCGAGTCTTTCACTCTGTATTTTTACAGTCTCTATACATTTCTTTCATTAAGAGAAATCGTGTATTATTGTATATCTGTGTTTATGGTTGCATCTATGATACATTTTTGTTATATTATTGAATATCTGTGATATCTCTGTGAATTTCTTTATTATATCTCCGATCTCATTTCGTGTCGAAAATAATCCGGATCAGTCGTCTAATTACGAGAGTCATATGATTATATCCCAGCAAACACAATTTCCGTACGTTGGTCAAGGCCACGATTTCTACCAGAACCCTGGTTAGTAGTCCAACTTTTCCTGGCAACCTGGTGCCAGTCAAACTTCAGGACCCCTTTTTTCTGTACATAGTACTCAACCTAAACTATCATTTCTGGCAATGCTACATCTGCCAGACTTCTCAAGGTTTTTCAACGACCCAATTTATCATGATCCGCATTGGCCCCTAATGCTGACTAAGTTGCCCTCAGATATTCCAAAATTCAAAGGTAAGCCTGGCGAAGACCCAAGTGATCACTTGATAACCTTCCACTTATGGTGCTCGTCAAACTCACTACAAGACGACTCCATATAGTTGAAACTTTTTCAACGCACTCTTACCGGGGGTGCCATGAAATGGTATATTGAGCTCGACTGATCAAGGTATTCTTACTTTAACGACTCAACGATGGTCGTCCTAAAACATTTCTAGTTACCCATGAGATATGATGTTGGCACTGAATTGCTGGCCAAATTTGAGCAGACTAAGGTCGACCATATCTCTGACCACATTCGAGAATGGCGACGTCGGAAGAGCTTGATTAAAGTACAACTCCCATCGACTTTCTTGTTGGAGTGGTTCCTGAATTCTTTGGTACCCGTTGTATCCAAAGATGTAGGAACTTTTGTAGTGTTTTCAGATGAGGAGACGATAATGAGAGTGCAATAGATTGAACTAATTTACTCTCAGTCCGACATGCTCTATGATATCTTTCCAGATTGCCACAGTCCATTCTCGACAAGGCCAAACAAAAGTGTGGACCCCATGCTGATGGTATTGTGGTCTCAACACAAGAAAATTCCAATGATTTGTTGTCAAATCAATTGCAACAATTGTCGATACAATAGACTGTGTCCAACTAGACCTCTGGTTTGGTTGTTCCCCCTACCCAAACGTCGGACATACACAGTGTATTGCAGTCGACGAACCCGAAGTCCAACCATCAGTTTGAAGGAAAGAAGAAACAATGGAACAAGAAGGGTAAATGGGACAAAAAGGATAATAACAATGCTAGCGAGGGAAAATAAAGAAGAGAAAGTGGAAGTATCGTGTAACCTTTGCATGGAAGACCACCCGGCTCACATTTTCTCTCAACTTGCAGAGGCTCATAACCTATTGGCACGGCAAGACCACATGGAATCATTCCTTCTTTCCCCTTGCAATTAGGAGGAAAGACTGTGTGTGTCAAAGTTGAAGTGGTCGATGTGCCTCTTGACTACAACCTTTTGTTAGGAAGGAGTTGGAGCTATGAAATGCATGTAGTGGTTGCTACAGTCTTTCGGCTCTTGCTGTTTCCACACGAGGGATGAATTGTGACCATTGACTAGTTTTCTTTTTCCTGTCCTCATCAGGGGCATCCACGGTCCCGATGATTGATAATCCTTAGCCTGGAACCATCAACATAGGGGTTGGTTTATGTCCATCGTTGATGGGTACTTTCAATTACCCACCACCTTCTAGCGATGTCAAGATTATATCGATTGTCCCTGACTAGCCTAGGGATGACATTTTTCAAATGTCGTCGTTTCGAACGACTTACTTTTACGATCTGTGGACTCTTTCTTCCCCATCGGCTTTGATGGAAGGGGAAGGGAATTTTGGCATGGCCATGCCCTTGTTCGCGGATGACTTTGCATACAACATTGTCCAACAAGGTTCAACCGAACCTGATCTGAATCTCGCACGGGAGTTAGATCCAGTTCTTGAGCCTATTTGGGCTCAAGGTTCTCTTTGCACTATAGATTCTTTAGACCTATTCTTTCCCTCAGATGAGGCGATTCTAGAGGCATTGACTGGTCCATACAAACCCTGGGATGATATCCATCATAGATCTTACTTCCTCCTGAAGTTAAGAAAAACAGAGGCACAATAACTTGTTTTGACTGTGAATGGATATAGGTCTTGTCCTATTAATCCTCTAGATACACACACAGTTTACGCCGAGGGTAATATGGGGAGTATCACTGAAACGATTCCAATAGACATCTCTAATGATGGTGAAACAACGGCTCCGTTCATTTTTAACCAAATAATAGAAAGGTTCGACATCTCAAAGGAGATTATCATTGACCATCGCAGTCACTTCCAAAACAAAATGATGACTGATTTAGCATCAAATCTTGGGTTGAGGTAAGAAAATTCACCACCTTACTACCCACAAGCGAATGGTCAGGTTGAAGCCATGAATACGTCTCTCAATACTATTCTTCAATGGATGATCAATTCTACCAAGTCAAATTGACATATGATGTTATACTATGTGTTGTGGCCCTACCAAACATCTGTAACGACTGCCATCAGTTTATCACCTTTTAAACTCGCATACGAGTTGGAATCACTCTTTCCTATTGAGTGCCAATTCTCATCTTTAAAGTTGGTAGTGGAATTACTGATAGACACTTCACCGCTTGAGGAACACCTATTATATCTCGATCAACTCGATGAGCAGCGTCGTGATGCAACCTCGACCAATGAGGCTCATAAGCAACGAGTCAAGTGTCAGTACGGTCGATCTGTTCGTCCTTGAATTTTTTCTGAAGACGATCTTGTCCTGGTCTATGATCAAGACAAAGATCCCCTGGGGGCAGGCAAGTTCAAACCCATGTGGTTCAGACCAATCATCGTGAAAGAGGTCTTAAATAAGGGTGCTTAACATATGGTTGAATTTGAAGGAAATGCCTTAGCAGAGCCTATAAATGGGCTCTACCTCAAGAAGTATTATTCTTAGGTCAGTCGTCTGGGTGACTTCTTGTACATATGTATAGTTTTTATACAACTTTTTATCTTTTTGTTTTATGGACGTGTAGTTATTTGTCTTCTTTTTCACTATGGAAAATGTCAAGTGAATCATAGGTGTTCTTTGGATTCACGGACTATGCTAGCCGACAGACTTGGAGGCTTTCTTTCGCAGCTTGGGTGATTTTCACACTTGGATTCCAGTTGCTATCTTCTACAAGTATTTGTCTAGGTGACAACACAAAAATGTCACCGAGTACAGAGCACTGATAGAGTTTCTTTGTGATGCTTTGTCGCATGGCATTTCTCACCTCCGAGTTTACTTATATGCTCAGCTGGTTGTGTCTCAGTTAAATGGAGTTTACCGTGTTTAAGATCCTACTTTGCACTGGATTTTCCTTGGAGTACGTCTCTTAGAACGTTATTTTGATTACATATCGTACATCCATGTTCCTAGGAGATTTAATCATATGATAGATACTATAGCTAATCAAGTATTAGATTGGCATGTTGCACACACATAAAAAAAACACACACATACACATGTACATATATTTGTAAAAAACGTGATCCGTAAGACGAATAAGATGTAAATAGATATATATATATATATATATATATATATATATATATATCAAAAGTGTCAAGAGTACATAGGTGGGCGTGAACGCCTCAAAAATAAGGTTCAATATACATCGTTGGGCTTATGCCCTAAAAAATATACAATGGTGCCCTCGACACATAAAGGTATAACCTATCTAAGCTTGGGGCCTATTGGCCCTGCCATAGTGAGCGATGACATTGGCTAAGCATCGGTAGAGATGAACCCAAGTTCGTGGCACCCCCACTACATGAGGATGCATAGAAAGCGGGAGCTCCTCGATCTCGACCATAGGTACTGTACGAGTGAGCACGGTGAGGTTGTGCTCCACCCACCTCAAAACACTCTCAACCTTTCCGGCTGGAGGCCCCCCTGCTGTTGTTAGTCCATCGGCTACTGTGGGTCACACCTCTAGTCAAGGATGTTGCCGAGTCCTCACAAAGTCTGTCAGGCGCACTAGTCTCACATCTGTACATAACATATACACAGAGTCAGTACTCTAATACACACATAAAAATGATATATATAAAAACAATTAAAAATTAAATAACATTAAAAACATGTTACCTATCTTTCCTCGGTCCTCTCTGTATCCCTGGAAAAGTTGATTCCAGGATAGGGGTATTCCTTTATCGTTGGAATCTGTCGTGCCCACCAGTCAAAAAATGTGTCGTTGAAGGCCTCTATGGTCCTCCCTCCCCCCTTTCATGGAAGAAATGTTGCCTATCTGCATACTACTGGCAAGGAGGCCACATGTCCTTGCACAGTCTCTCTAGGACTCAAGCTGGGTGTTAGTGTCGGACGTCACTCCTGGATTACGGTAGGATCAGAGCCCAACACCCATCAGTTTATTTCATGAATAATTTAATGGGGTTATCGGATGGATAGAGGCCTAAGAAGATATCACCCTAACTCAGAAAACTATACCTGGTATGTAACAACAGAAGAGGTCTTGATCTAAATTCAGCCAGTGAGTAGATTGTAAAATGAGCAGATGGAAGACTTGGTAAGAGGAGGGAGCAAGACTTCCTTGGGCATCGGGCCCTTCGACAACTTGAAGAGGAAAAACTCAGAACACAAAATCTTCTTGGTTTAGAGTTTCAGGGAACTGAAAGGTGACTTGACTGGATCTTCCAATTCCAAGTCATTCAGCGTTGAGAAAATACAAGAGCTGATTAGAAACCATGCAACTATTACAGTGATCCAACATACGTCAACCTATAATGACGCAACTCGACTGGATCCTCCAATTTCGAGGGGTTCTAACACAGTGTAAACAGAGAGATGGAAAGAAACTAACATTCATAAGGTAAGAAGTCTCAAGTGTCAATACATAACCAGAGCAACTAGTGCTTCATCAAAACTTTACAGTCGAGAGCCTCGCTCAACCATCGATACCTCCCAAAATATAAAAATTGAGTAAATATACTCCTAAACATTCTCCCAAAAGAGGTGTCTTCAGAACTCCTAGGTTCTGGCATCTCTTCAGTCAAATCTATCTTGAACTCCTTCGTCAGACGTCACCTTAACTTTGCATGGCCTTTGTAGGGGGGGTAGCTGAAACATTAAAGGCTAAAACAACGCATGTAGACTCCTCTCGTAAAACGAGGAATCGGCATGGCTTCTTTGAATAAAACTAGCATATAGGACTATCTCGGGCAGACTGTCTGCCGATACCTTCATGATTTACATTTAATGAGTGAGACGAGGTTTCAACTACCTTCCCCCACCTTCATTTACTTTTAGCAGGAACCAAGATCGAGGCCGACTTAAACTAGTACCTAGAGAATGTAACGATCCCTTCTGCTGCTAAACCCAACACTTTGGTCATTTGAAGAGCTCTTTCTATCACCCCAAGTGACCACGGGATGTGACCCTGTGCCTATCTTCAAAGGCACTTTCAGGATTTTGGCGTTTCAGGCTTCAGGGTTCTTAAATGTAGTGGAAGGAGGAGACCCTCTTTTCTCCCGAAGTCCCGATAGTTGAAATGTATTGATCGCACACCATGTGTCCCATTGGATGGATGACCTAGATCATCTCTTGATCAACGATCTTGGTTCTTTTTGGTGTTTTGGGCTTCGAGGATCTGAAATGCAGTGGAAGGAGGAGACCCTCTGTTCTCCCGAAGTCCCGATAGTTGAAATGGCTTGATCGCGCACCACGTGTCCCATTGGATGGGTGGCCTAGATCATCTCTTGATCAACGATCCTGGTTCTTTTCGGCGTTTAGGGATTCGGAGATCTGAAATGCAGTGGAAGGAGGAGACCCTCTTTTCTCCTAAAGTCCCGATAGCTGAAATGGCTTGATCGCGCACCATGTGTCCCATTGGATGGATGGCCTAGATCATCTCTTGATGTCCTGGTTCTTTTTGGCGTTTCAGGCTTCGGGGATCTGAAATGTAGTGGAAGGAGGAGACCCTCTGTTCTCCCGAAGTCTTAATAGCCGAAATGGCTTGATCATGCACCACGTGTCCCATTGGATGGACGGCCTAGATCATCTCTTGATCAACGGTACTGGTTCTTTTCGGCGTTTTGGGCTTTGGGATTTGAAATGTAGTGGAAGGAGGAGACCCTCTGTTCTCCAAAAGTCCCGATAGCTGAAATGGCTTGATCGCTTCATGAGTTTGGCCATAGGAGATGAGATTAGGCGCTTGACCCCATGCAAATCTACGACCCAAACTTATCCGATGGCCATCGATCTGCCCCCTCTATGGATTCTCACCATTGAAAGACAAACTGCCCGCTTGCTTGATTTTAAGTCGGAAAATGGGCTTGTTCTGTGGGCTGGGCTCGACGCTCATGGCTGCGGCCTTTGAATAAAACACACTCGACCGGTTTTCAAACCCCACTTCTATACATTTACACCAGGGGCCCGAAACCAGAAGAAAACACCCTCTTGCAAGAATTTGCGCTAACACTGGGCACTCTCGAAGAAGAAGAACGAGCAAAGAATAGTGCCAAACCTAAAGTTTTTGTTGTTGCATAGCCAACACTCTATGAGATGTGTCTTCATGCATGTGAGCTTGGTCGTACTCCAGTCAAAGATCTGTGCCTCATGGAACTGAATAACACAATGCATGTGTGCTCGGGAAGCCTGGTGAAGGGCCATGGATCCAGTAATCCACCCAATAAGTAACAAGATCACTCTCAAAGACAAACTCGTGATCTTGTGAATTGGCACCTGAGAACCTACCTTCTCTGTTTCGGCCTCACAATACATCCGAATGTAGTCCTCGATGTTAGAAAGCCCAGGGGGGAAATTCCACAGATTGATTGGTTCCCCTCTCCTCGAGAGGCCAGTTAGGAAGTAGATATCTTTAGTCGTTGGAGTCAACGACTATCCCTCTATCATAAAAGACTCTGCATTTGGATGCCAATAGTCAACCAGGGAGTTCAATAGCCTAGGTTTTGCCCTCATAAATGGACAACGAAAGAACTTCCGTAGACCACATTGTTTAAATGCAACAATGGCAACAAGATCCTCTTCGACTAGTGCATCAATGTCATCATGTTCCCTCTCCCTCTAATGGACATACATCCTATTCCGTGGAAGATAAAAGGGAGTTAGCTCTTGCGTTTTAATTTTTTTTTCCAAGATTTTGAGGGTGCACATGGGTTGTTTTGGCCACAGTTGTGTATGTACGCAGGCATAGTGTTTTCTTCCCGATTACATACACGGGTTGTCCTTGGACAACTCGCGTACACGCAGGGCCACTCTTTTTAGGAGAGTACGCCTCCTCATAAACAAAAATAAATACTTAAATGAATAATTGAAATGCAAGGGGGGTGCATTTGTACTTACTTGGTCCGAGCGGAAGTTTGTTTCGTCGAATGAAGCTCCCATAATCAACTTCTTTAGCAAATGTTTTTTTTTCTCCTTTTGGTCAATTTGCAAAATGCAATGGTGAAAATGAGATGTTAGCTTCTATTTATAGATTGTTTTTCCCTTTTTGCCACTTTTTGACCCCCTTTCTCGTTTTTTCCTGGCTTGGAAATCATTTGGTTCCGTTCCGAAGTTTCTTATTGGGTGTTATGATACACTTTTCCTTTTGGTTTGGTAACCTTTTCGGGGATGGGTCACTTTAAATGTCCCTTGGTAAAATTCATTTTCTCCAGCTTTTTGCATATAATTTAGGATTTCACCTCCACTTTCTGCATCTCGTTGTCTTTTCCGCTTTGCCATAAAATCGATCCCATCAAAGTTCAACACATAACCTTTATTGCTTCTCTAGAAGGGTCGTAATTAGGTGGTAGGGCCTACCTTTAATTGGATTCCATAGGTACATCCATGTTGCATTTTGGCGTCCATGTTGTCTGTAATGACTATAGGCTTGAGAATCCTTGTTAGTCCTGTCATGATTAAGAGATTGAGCCTCATTCATCTGATGCACCATCATTCTTGGCCTCACCCTCAGGACTCCCAATATGAGCACGTTTTGTTGTCTTTAAAGATCGCTTTGAAATCCAAAAGCAATATCCGACGAGACTGTATTTATGCTTTTTGATCTTGTCTGTATTAATTGAGAAAAGTGGCCCTGTGGAGTCTTTTTTAAGCCCTTTTCAGACTCTCTAAACATGAAAATATTGCTGAGTGATGTTGTTGACCTTCACGCTTGCCAAACTCAAATTTGAAGGCACATTTGTCCGGTGGTAGTTTAACTCTTTCTCGGTCCGGATGGTCAATTTTACAAATAAAGGTATCCTCTAGGAACTGCAGTTCTCTAGAAGAGTATTCTCAAGCATGAGTTTAACCCTTTTTCGGGCACGAGGGACTAAATTTACAAAAAATGAACATTCTCCTTGGTTTTGGTTTATCACCTTTTTCAGTCCGTGGAGATTACATACGAAAAAGGAACCCCCATGGAGTCCATAGTTAAGCTCTTTTCAGACTCCCAAAAATTGAAAAGATCGTCGAGTGACCTTGTTCCTTCACACTCGTTAAATTGGTCCAGAAGAACATCTACTGACATGAGTTTAACCCTTTTTCTAGCCTGTAGATTTTTGTGGAAAAATGTATTAGAATGTCAAGCATAAACCAACAAAAGTATTCAAGACACCATCATCTGGGACAAGAAAATTTAACTCTTTTATTAATAACACGAAGATTATACCTTTACAACCTAATTCGGTCACCGTTCCACGATCCTGGTCCAGGCTCCTCTTCACCAAGCTCCAAGTGCACCTTGTATGAACTTCTCATCTCAACCTTCTGATCTCCTCTTGGGAAGTTAATGGGTTAAATAGAGGGAGAAGGGGCTGATGAGGGAATGCTGAGGCAATTTTTCACAAAAGGAAGCGATATCTTGGGCAAGGAGGGGAAGTGAAATTGGGCAGAGTTTCATTGTTCTTATGCTTATATGTGAAATGAGACCCCAACACCTCCTTTTATATGAAAAAATGATGGTTATTTTGTTGGGTGATGGGCTATAGCAGGTGGATTAGTTGGGAAACTACCAATAGCCCATAATCTGAACGAATTCCTTGCAACTTTTTATTTTTTGCAATGATTGCAAGTATACGCGGGTTGTAATGGTGCAACATGCGTATGTACATGAACTATAGTGGTGCAACAAGTGTATGTACCCAGACAATAATGGTGTAGGGCATATACATCTTCTAAAAATTGGTTTTTTAAGAAGAGCAACTCAACAGTGCTTTGGGAAAAAATGGAAGTAAGAGGACCAAGGCCATGTATGCATGTGTAGAGAAATTTAGGGTTATAAAATATATATAGAGACATTATATAATATCATTTTTCTTCAAAATAATAAATATATATAGACATTATGTAATATCATTTCTCTTCAAAATAATATGTTAAAATAACATGGAAAATTGAATGCTCATTTGAAAGAGGATTCCCACCAAGATATAGAGACATTATATAATATCATTTTTATTCCCAATAATAATTTAATGCGTGAAGCCACAATCATATGTAAATAAAGTGAGAAAAGGACCACCCTAGAAAAATAGGCATGAATGCAATATTATAATCATTTCTCTCAGTATAAACTCAAAAATTACAGCTAGCTGATTTTTTAGTTCTCTTTATCACAACAAGCCATGAAACTCTTTAACATCCATGAAATTACATCCTTTCACCTATGACCAAATCTTGTGTGCATAAGAGACACAAATGAATTCCAAGGTCTTCCCTTGGTTCTTGCAAAGTATGAGGATAATCATTAAACACAATTTTTTTATGAATGTGAAAACAATTTGCTCGTTGAACTCAAATTCTAGAGAAGTAAAATTTAAGAATCTTTACTTCTTCATTGAATTAAGCTTGTTAAAAAAATGATATTATGATATTTACTCTTAAAATCACTCTTTCATGTAGGGGTAAAACCATGTGTGTGAAAAGGATTTTTCAATTTTTTTAAGCATCCAAGGCCATATAAACAAATACATGAAAAATGGCTCTTTTCATGTAAAATAAATTGCTCATCCAACATCAAGATATTCAAAAAGTGACCCTTGTGACGATAAAAAGACTGCAAACAAAGCTAGAAGATAGGAGCAGTATCATACAAGCTCATAAATCCACTAATTCAATGCAAGCAAAACCTCAACATTGTCAACACCACTCCAACAACAAACTTGTGCAAGCAACAATCACAAACCAACCTCTTTAATGCAAGTGAGAAATCTCCATTTGCGATATAATTTCAGTAAAAAAAAAATGTTCAAGCAATCTCTCGAGGATTAAACAACAACCATTCCTTTACCAGTTCTCTAGTGATTCTTTAACAAATACAAACAAGAAAAAAGGAAACAAAGAGCAATGAAAGTAGTTTGAGTTTTCCTCTTCTTATTTGAAAAAACAGAACATTGGCATATGAACAAGAAGGATTCAAGTCATGAAAGCACAAATCAATTCATGTAAGTTATTTTTTACCTAATATTTTGATTTCCTTTGACTTTGACAAAGCTTTAAACTAACAAATATTGAAACACTCTTGGGACGCAATCCCACTGCTATTTTGAAATCCTCATTTGTTTGTAGAGCTTGCCAATTTATTTTTTAAGGAAAGCAGAACACTACAAATGATAAAAACCTCAACTCCCTTGTTTCAGGAAGAGGTACACTCTATCTAAAAATAAAAATAATGAGTCTAGATGTTGTTGCAAACTATATGGCAACCATGAAACTTCAAAAGTGTGGTTCTATGATTCAAAACATATTAATGAATTTTCTTAATCATTTTCAAAGGGTGAAACACTGTGAATGACATTGACTAATAGTGGACGTCATTCATGGATGAAAGAAATACATTGTATTCAACTTGATTTAGCTCCGAACAATTTCAAACTGGAAACTTCAATGGTGGAAAAATGAAAAAGAGGGAAAGGGAGAAAAGAGGGAATTGCATGAGTAAATGAAAGACATAATGAGGCATCAAAGATTAGTGTTATCATTAAGAAAAGGAAATGTTTCATTTGTTAGGAAAAGGATGATTTACATTCAAAGAAAGACATGCTAAATTAATCTAGAAGATAAATCACTAACCTAAGAAACCAAGAGGCTAGCAGCTAGCTTCAAAGTGTTGTTTGTCTTTTGAGGTGAGTGTGAGGATATCTTTTTCTATTTCATTGAGGTCCATTGAAAGAAAAAATCCAATCATTGGGTTGAGAAACCTATTGTCCTTCCAACCCAACGATTGAGGATTGAGACGTGAATTTTTTTAGCATTTATTCTGAAAATTGTAAAAGCATCAAGCTTTTCCTTTCTTCAAAATAGGCAATTTTTCTCACCATAGACCCCAAGGCCAAATTTTTTATTGGAGAGGGTTGTTGGGCTCTCCATCCAACGATTTTTCCATACAATATCTCTTTATGTTGTTCAATGCACTTCAACATCATTGTGATGCATATAATTTATAGATATGTCATCTTTGCATGTCACTTAATACATGCATTTTAGTTGGTGATCACACGCTCATGCACTTACTTTCATGCATGTCCCCATTGCATGCCATCTGGATAATGGAAAAATGTTTTTCATCACCAAACTCATGACAATGTTCCACAAACACTTTGAAGCAAGTCAAATCCCTTTCAATCCAATCAAATCCACAAGATTCAATAAGAAGGACAAGATGTATTTAATGCGATGAACAAAAAATGAAAAGACCAGAAGGTGAATCAAGCCATGATGTAGCTTGATGCAAAATTAACATGACCACATTTAAAAGCATGAAATTTTGGTGCATTTATATTTAAGCATTTGAAGCAACAATTTACAATCATCACTTAAGCACAAGATAACAAGAAAACTTTTTTTTAGCGAGGTCCCCAAGTGTAAAGAGTTGGAGCTAATTGACCCTCAACCTATCTTTTTTCTAAAATAAATACCCCTGTGAATGTTATTGAAGATGTACATAAGTATTTACATCCTTATTCTCAAATAAACTAAAACAACGAGATGTCATGTATAAAGGTATTTACATCCTCTTCTTCAAAGAAAATAAAATGACAATAAAATTCAAATAACCATCTAAATCCAACCCATTTGCATCTTTGTTAAACAAAAATCCTTTATTGAAAGACTAGATATCAAGCTCTTCCTTTCATAATTAACTAAATGTAGCAAAAGAACTAACCTTATTTTCAAAACATATTTGCAGTAAAATTTCCAAAGAACAAACAAGGTTGAAGTCTTTAAGTAGTGTCACACACCACTTAGTGAGAAGTGGAACAAAGATATAGAATCACCTAATAACATCGCTTTCCAATGCAACCTACCCTCCAAAATGGCTATATTATAACAATGAAAATATCCCAACAAGACCTAACAAGAAAACAATCCCAAAGGAGGTGCTTCACCATTTCCATATTGATGCAAGAAGGACAAAGCCCATTAGAGTGTCCACTTTTATCCAACCATTCCTTGGTAGGAAGGTCTTGGTTAATCAAAAACACCTAGAGTTTGTCATTAACCTAAATCGACCACACACTATGCAATCCCTTGATCCAGAATCTCTATATATCAATCAACACCCATCTTGAATTAAGAATAGGGTTGAGTTCATGCCGTTGATGAAGAAGGGATTATAATCTCCAAGAATAATACTATACCAAGGGGCACCCAAAGGTCCACTTCCAATCATTCCAAAAGGGGCCAGGAATGTCTATATTAATTTGGAATAGATCCTTCTACAAAATAAGATTGATAATGTTTGTAATAATGTGTTGATATGTATAAGACAAGGCAAACCCATGAGTAATGGATTGTTAGTCCTTACAAGAGAATGTGTTAGCATGCCACAAATCCCTCCGTTAAAAAATATTCTTTTTAGTCAAGCACCACTCTTGAAAATGAGGAATATATACAACACATGTGATCTATACCTTCCAACTCCAAATTAGTCTTTTGGACAAATCCCATCCTTCTCAACTACCTAACATCTACCACTGCACAAATCCATATACCTTCCTCTATGATTCCCAGATACCTCTAGTAATAAAGATCCCCATGCTTGGAAGTTGCGAGGAGATAAAATTATATCACAAAATTGAAAACATCCCCTCATCCTGCTAATATGTTAGTCCTTGAGAATATAATGCCTCAACGATAACTACTAAGGAAAACATCCCTCTAGACACCATACCACCCATTTGGAAGCATATATGCTACCCCATGTCACCATTATAATCAACCATATACCTTCCTCATCCTTGGGCATAATGAAAACATCCCAATGTGCCATAGGGAGGCCCTCGGCCCCATCGTACTTGTCCCACAAGCATTAATTCAAAATCTTCTCCAATTTATGA
>JZKD02S1596374.1:346418-370811 GCA_000966675.3 Picea glauca | reverse complement strand
GCCTCTTTTATATATATATATATATATATATATTAGTTCTTAAGTATATGTTTATAATGGTTAGTTCTTTGTTGAAATACTACTCTTTGAATAAAGATTATGGACTATTTGAGTGTTAAGTCAGAGATCAATGCAGTAGTTAAAGTTGAGGAGAAAATGAGTAGTAGGATCACTCTATGTCCACAACATATAGTGACCCTAAGATTGCAAATGCATACTAATGCATACCAAATAAACACATTAATAAACACACTAACACACTTTAACCTAATGACACATTAGACCAAGTTGATCTTAACTAAATCCTAAGTGTCTAAATTTCCTAATATCCCCCCTTATGAACAACTTAGGATAGGAATAAAGGATTTATAAACACTACACAATAGGAGAACGAATGGAGCATTAGAGGCACATGTAATTCATTTTGGCCATGGGGGAAATGGTTTAATTATAGTCTATGCTTTCAATTTGAGAGAGCCCTTTGACAACTAGTTCTTCCTGGTGTCTTTCAACACTTCCATTTGATGCATACTTAGTTCTATACACACATTTACACCTGACAAGTTTTCTTCCTTTCGAAAGAGGCATAAGATCCCAAGTATCATTCGCCATTAAAGAGAGATACCCTTCATTCATTGTTGTGTCCCATCCTTGATGACTTGAAGATTCTACAAATGTGTATGGATCACTAGTCTTTGAAATTTGAGCCAAAAGAGAAGAGGCTCGCTAAACATATGAATGTGTGTTACTCTGATCTTAAGGATCACCGACAAGATCACGAACTGTTTTTCATGTTGAACATACCCAATTAGGAAGTGGTGGTGATGGTGCAGGTTCATGTTCAATGGATTTATGTGGAGGAAGGTGATAAGGTGGAGGTGGTTTTTCATCCTCACTGTCATCATCTAAAGAAGAATAAGAAACCAGAATAGGAACAAAAAATGACACAAACATTGAAGATGGCTTGCAAGCCAAAGATGATACAAATGTTGAATTAGGCTTGCAAACCAAGATATTTTCATCAAATTTAATATATCTTCTAAAAATAATTTTATTGGAATGAAATTGAATATGTCAATAGCCTTTGACATCTTTAGAATATCAAAAAAAAAATCACTTCTTACTTTTAGGCTACAATGCTTTCCTTTTCTAATCAAGAATGTAAGCCCATGCCACACTACTAGATACACGTGGCTTATGTATAGCGTAATTTTATTCCATGTTTCTTGTGGTGTTATACTTTTAAAGCCTTTATGGGTGTGGGATTTACTATGTAATTTTCACAGTTGATGGCTTTCGTAGAACAATAAAGACTTAATACCTTAGATTGGATCATACAAATAGTCATTTCCTTTAATGTGTTATTCTTTCTCTCGGCAACAACATTTTGATGTGGTGTATATGGAACTATATGTTGCATATGAATGTGTTGTCCAGTGCAAGAACTTGTAAATTTTTTGTTCGCATATGAAGTAGATGTCCAAATTGTTTTTCTACAAGGACCTTGTAGGCCAAAAACTTGTCAAAAACTTCACTCTTGGGTTTTAAGAATTAAACCCAAGTGCTTATGGAGAGGTCATCAATGAAATTTAAGAAGTACTTGTTCCGAGAGAAAGGAGGAGAAGGAAGTGGACCACACAAATCACTTTGAACAAGCCACAAAGGGGTCGAGGCATGCCAAGAGGCACATTTGTCAAAATTGTCCCAATGATATTTTCCAAAAACATAACCGACATAAACATTGTCTCTGCAAAAAACAAGAGAAAGATCGGTCACCATATGTTGATTACATAGTTGCTGCAATGAGTGATAGTTTAGATGACCAAAATACTCATGCCAAAGTTTGTTCAAGTCATCACTATGAGCAATAAAAACTAATGCTAAAGATGATGACCCAAAGTTGTCGAACTTCTCCAATCTGGTAATATCATCAACAATTCCAGTTTCTAGGACATGCTAATTTCTTTTAAATCCTTGACTACGACTTGGTAAGGTGAAAAATACCTGGTTTTACCTTCACCTAAATGAATGATTTGATACACTGAAAGAAGGTTGCACAAAAGACTTGGACCACACAATACATCAATAAAATGACCATTACCAGACCCTACAACACTAAGATATCTATCATCACCAACAAATATTTGTTTGGTTTTACATTTGTTAAGAGAATAAAATATGGCTTTATTCGTAGACATATAATAGGATGTTCTAGAATCACAAGCCACCCATCGGAAGAGGAAGCAGAACTAGAAGCTACATTTAAGGAGAAGACATAGACAGAAAGTGCATGCCGATAAGAAGAAGAAGACTCAATACCGATGGTATGCTTCTTCATAGACTCTTCTAAGGATTCCATATTTTTAAAACATTTAGACTCCACATGACCATCATTCCCACAAAATTTGCAATGTGTGTCAGTTTTCTTACTTTTGTATTTTTTTTGTCACCATTAGGAGTAGAAGTTGGCTGAGAGGAATTGGTACTCTTGTTTTGCTTCTTGCCGTGGCGAGGATGTTGCTTCTTGGGATTCTTAGATTTATCTTTTTGGTGGTCCACTAAGGTTTTGTTGGATGTATCTGCAGTGTTGATCAATCCATGTTCCACAATCTTATCTTTCTCTCGAACAAGAGAATCACAAAAAGGCTCAAGAGAGGGTTCTTTATATGCACTCCCTAGAGCTTCTCTAGTGGCATAAAAAGTAGATACAAAGACAAATTATGCACTACCAAGATTAGAAAGAATAAATTATATGCATGATGTATTTTGTAGTATATAAATAAAATTCTAAGTGTTTTGAACTTAGATAATTAATATTCAATGCATGAAAAATCATTGGGACTTAAATTCATTAACTGGTTTTAAATATGGTGGGCTCGAACAAGATTGTGTTTACAAAACACATCTTCAAGATTTTTCAAAGCTTCATCGCGGGCATCAATTCCTTGAAGGTGAAACCTTGAATATGAAGAGATAAACATCCTGATTAGTTCATGTGCTTTGTCATTCTTATCATGCAATTCAAATTTATTTTCATCATCATTGGGATCTTGTTCTTTTCACAAGGTAATCTAGTACAATTATTTACTTCTTACTACATCATCTATATGAGATTTCCATGAGAAGTCGTTGGTACTGGTAAGAAAAAGATCATTGGGAGAAGTCATATTAAACTATGTAGATAATATGTATTTAAAAGATGAAATTGATGGTTTGGATGGAAATCTCTCAAAAAGATAGACTATTTAAAAAAAAACACAGAACTGAAAATGGATGTCGAATGTGAAAGTTATTTTCTTTTGAAAAAAGGCATAAATGGTATCGGATCCATGTTTTGATGCGTACTATAAATTCACTTTTACAAATAACTTACTTATGAAGTGATCCACTTTTATAGAATAAGTGGAATCATTTTTACAACAAAGTTAATTTGTAAATTGAAGATGCATATAAAAATTAAGTAAAAAATAAATATTAAAGCTACTTTATAGTGATTCACTTTTATAATTTATTTGAAACACATTTTACAATGAATACACAAATTTGTTCAAAAAGTAAAATAAAATAAACTTGAACTCAAAGTCTCTTAATAAGACAACTTTAACCAAGTGAGTTAGTGCAAGACACATTACAATATTAAAGAGGATGGAAGGTGTTGTTGTAGCTCCACCTCAAGCTTTGTTCATAAAAAAAAAAAGGTTATTTTCATGTGTTCTGCCTTGAATCTCCCAACAATAGACCATCCTAAGCCGTACCACCTAGGTTGGGTACAAACAACAAGAACTCCCTTGTTGGTCACTCGAAAATGTACAGTGACTTTTACCATTGGCCCATGTCGTGACACAACATAATGCGATGTAACAAAAATGGAATGTTTAGACTTTCTTATAAGCAAACCCTAGCAGTATGATTGTCATTCTCTCTACGATCACATATTAAACAAATATAACCTCATTAAATGTGGTAAACACTACCATCGCATCTCATCTAGGATTTCTCCATCTTTTGTTCTAACTGGAAAAGTAGCAAATAGAGAAGGTGATGAAATAGTGAAGACAGGCAGAGACTACAACCTGAAATCATGAAACTGGAAGCCACGCAAAACGGTTTCCATTGATTTCTATTTATAGGAAAAATGTACATACTGAGAGGAAGAAGCCAAAAGCGTTTACTATCTAGATCCTTCCCGCCCATGGGACTTTCATTTAATGTTATGTTCTAGACTTGTCCATTGCCAACAATATAATAAAACATTTCAATTTAAGTTTATTCTCAGTGTTTAAACAATAACAATCTACCTTAATGTTGCACTTCCTTAATGTTACACTTTCTTAAGAACATACTTCTTTAATCCATAACATGTTTCTAAACTTTACGAATTTTATAATACTCAATGGATTAGTAAATATATCAGTAAGTTGGACTTTTGTTTTGCAATAATTTAATATGATGTTTCCTTTCTGTGTTTATTTATGAACATAGTGATGATGAATTTCAATATGTTTGGTTTTTATATGAAAAATTAGATTTTTTTTTAATTGTTTTGTACTTTGATTATCTAGAAAATAATTGTATCCTTTGTTTGACGATGATTAAATTTAACAAGGATACTTCTTAGCCATATAACTTCTTGCGTTGAACTTTCATATTTAGTTTATGTTGAAGATAAAAAAATTGTAAATTGCTTCTTGTTATTCCATGAAATTGCTCCCAAATAAATGTAAAAGATATATAAGAAGTTGATCTTTTGTCATCATCATCTCTTTCCCAATTAGATTATGTGTTCACAACCGATTGAACATTACCACCATATTGATGCTCGAGTCAGTCCAAGCTACTACGTTCCTTTGATGAGTATGATAAATGAACCTACAAACCATTCCAACTGCATATGTAATATATTGTCTAATGGTAATTAGATATAAAATTTCAACCAATTGTTTATATAATGTACCATCCAATTTTTCAGAGATAAGAGTTTCTTCTCAACTTGGAACTTCTTTCAATTGGAATGGGAGTAGAATTACAATTCTCCATTTCAAACTTCTTCAATCGATCAAATAGATATTTTGGTTGGGATAGAATAATCTTCTCTTTCTCCTAGGATACTAAGAAAATAATTTAATAACCCAAAATATTTGATATCAAATTCTGCCTTCGAATGTTTCTTGAAGTTGTAAACATGGCTTACAATGCTACATGTAATGATTAAGTCATCTACATAGAGGGCAACAATTATAATATCACCATTGCAATTTTTGACATGAAGATCAAAATCGTAAGTATTTCTCTTGAATCCTTTCTTTAAGAAGTGCTCATTAATTTTGGAGCACCAAGTCTTGGAGTTTGTTTCAATCCAAACAAAGGCTTCTTTAACTTACAAACAAGATGTTCTTGGCCAACTTTTTCCTAAAAACAAGGGATTATTGCATATAACTTTCTTCATGTAGATCACCATGTAGAAAGCACTCTTGGCATCCATTTGATGAGTTTATCAACCAAATTTTGTGGATAGAGAAACTACAATGAAAATTGTGGTCATTTTAGCAAAGAGGAGAGAATGAGAGAATGTTTCAGTATAGTCATTAGCTTCTCTTTATGAGAACAATTTCCCAACCTACCTAGCCTTATGATTCTCAATTGCTACATCAAATGTGAACATGGCCCTATATACCCATTTGCAGCCAATGAGATTTCAACTTTCTGGAAGAGGACTCAACTCCAAAGTTTGATTCTTCATCAAAAAGTCATATCCTCTTTCATTATAGTGTCCCATTCGAGTTTTCCTTGAGATTCTTCAAAACTCCATGTATCATCAACATGCGTCACTCTAGTCATTAGAGCATAGATAGCATAATGATGCCTTTGAACTTCTTGATAAACCTCTTCAAGAATCCTTGTTTTTTTAGTAGAAGAATCATCATCTTGTGCACATACAACAAAAAATTCTTCTCACAAGATTCACAACCTTCGTCCTTAGTCATTGTTCGACAACAAGGTATTCCAACAGAGGAGGAACACCTTCAATAACCACTCACACAACCAAATCAAAGATCAACACATCGATATTTTGACGTGGTAAAACCCCTATGGGGAAACATCCACAGCCCCAACCAATGTGGCCACTTGGAGCAATTTATTAATGCAAAAGAAAAATCTTACAGAGAGATTTACAAGAGAGTTTCTCACAATCGATCATCGGAAAATTATGCTCCATGCTCTCTAAATAGAGATCATGGAGAAATCGGGTGTTTAGCCACAGATAAATGTAGCCAATAAGATCGAGGAGAATATGAACCGTCGGATCACTCTATGTTGGGAACATATAATGACCGTTGTATTTTCGAACTACAAATGAATACTAAAGAAACACAATAAGAAACACATTTTTACCCAACGACACATTAGACAAAGTAGATATTAAGTAACTCTTAACTGTCTAAATATCCTAACATCACCCCTAAAGAACAACTTGGGATAGGATTGAAGGATTTACAATAGTGACACAATAGGAGAAGGAATGAGGCACTGTAGCCTATCCCCCCTTAATGACAACTTCCTGAATGCCTACCATAGATCGAAGTTTGGAAAACTTCACTTATGTAAGAGACTTTGTGAAAATGTCTGCAACTTGATCTTCTATAGTGAAAAAGAGCACTTCAATTACTTGATCACGAATCATTTTCTGATGAAGTGCATGTGTAGCTTGATGTGTTTGTTTCATTGGTGTTGAACTGGGTCTTTGGCGAGCTTAATGACACTCTGATTGTCGTGCCAAAGTGTGGTCGGATGCTTCTATTGGAATCCAAACTCTGAAACGATCCGTTAAAGCCACAAGGCTTCTTGACTTGCATTTACCGTTGCTCGGTACTTTGCTTCTACTGAAGAAAGTGCAATAGCTTGTTGTTTCTTATAGGCCTAAGTGACAGGTCCTGAACCAACGCTGAAAACATAACTTGTAGGTGACTTCTGATCATTAGGGTCGCGGACCCAATATGAATCAGTCAAACCAACCAATAAAGGAGTCCCCCCTGAACTGTGATGTATCACGAACTGAACTTACCCCAGACATACCGAAGTATCATTTTAGTTTCTTTCCAAAGGCTTTCATAGGGTGTTTTCATATACCGGGAAACAAGACCGACAATAAAGGAAAGACTAAGACGGGTATGAATCATGTATAAGAGGCTACCAACTAACTGACGGTACCAAGTGGCATCAACTTCAGGAGAAGTACAGGTGACAACAAGCTTGACTCCAGATTGGAAGGGAGAAAGCGTTAGTTTACAATCTTTCATGTGGAAGCGAAGAAAAAATTAGCAAGCATACTTAGACTAGGAAAGAAAAATTCCTTCATTGGTTTGAAAAACTTGGAGACCAAGGAAATAGTGCAAAAATCCTAAGTCTGTCATTTCAAATTTAAAAGTTTTGAGTCACTACCAGTAAGGATAACGTCATAAACATAAAGGACAAGGATTATGAGATGGATTCCTACTTTGTTGGTATAGACATTAGGATCACAATGGTATCTAAAAAATATGATTTCAATAGGAAAGTTTTTCATTTTGGCATACCAAGCTCGAAGATCTTACTTAAGACCATAAAGAGATTTCTTAAGTTGACAAACAAGGCTAGAGTCATTCTGGACATAGCAAGGAGCTTGTTCTGTGTAGATTTCTTCTTGCAAATCCCCATGCAAGAAGGAGAATTTAACATCCATTTGATGGACCTCCCATTTATGTGAGACAACAAGGGAAAGAACAAAGCGGATGGAATTCATTTTCGCTACAGGGGCAAATGTTTCATTATAGTCAATTCCTTCAACTTGGGAAAATCCTCTGGGAACTAACCGAGCCCTGTGCCTTTCAACACTTCCATCTGAAGCATACTTAGTTTTGTAGACCCATTTACATCTCACAAGTTTTATTCCTTTTGGAATAGGTACAAGATCCCAAGTATCATTTCTCATTAAAGAACAATACTCTTCATTCATTGTTGTATCCCAATCTGGATGACATGAAGATTTCTGCAAATGTCTTTGAATAATGAGTCTCTGAAACGTGAGCCAAAAGTGAAGAGGCTCTCTGGAACCGTGAATGTGTCTTACGGTAATCTGAAGGAACACCGACAAGATCACTAGTGGTTTCTCGTGTTGAACGGACCCATCTAGGAAGTGGTGGTGTTGGTGATGGTTCAAGTTCAATGGACTCATATGGAGGAAGGTGAATAGGTGGAGGTGAATTTTCATCCTTGTTGCCATCATCTGAAGAAGAAACCAGAATAGGAACAAAAGAAGGTACAAACGTCAAAGATGACTCGTAGGCTGAAGAAGGCACAATCTCCGAATTGGGCTCGTAGGACAAGAGATTTTCATCAAATTTAACATCTCTCCTAATAATAATTTCATTACAATATGGTTGAAGAAGTTTGTAACCTTTGACATCTTCAAATGATCTGGATTATTTTCGGCACGAAATGAGAGAGGAGATATAATAAAGAAATGTACATAGATATTGCGAGATACACAGAAATGTTGCAATAAACATAGATATACAGTAATACACAATTTATATTAATGAGCGAAATGTACAAAACTATAGAAATACTGAGTGAAAGACTCGCTAGAATGGTGGTAGCTTATCTCTGAGAAGAGATGTGATGGCTACTTGCATTCACAAGAAGATGATTACAATGAGGATCTAAAGGAATTTTTAACATAAATAAAATCCAAAACCCTAACCCCAGAAGATGAAAATCCAATAGTTTTGTGGACCCCATTTTGGATAGTTTGGTGTATCAACTTCCCAAGGGTGTAATTTTGGCATACAATATCTTGTTGGAAAGGTATTGTTGAGGAGATTCATTTTGGGGGCTCAATCAGACCCTTTGGCCATCATTGAAGTGTTTGATCCCGAAAAAACTTCATTTAGGCCCTCAAAATGGCCCCGGAAGTTTAGGAACCAAAACACTACTAAAAATAGTAAGTTGTCAGAACATTGTTTTGTGCCAGTTGGAATAGGTGGGTGGTTACCGATATCCACCTGGATCAATGCTCCCTCCTTAGGAAGCAATGGTCTCCATTGCGTTGAGAACCCGAGGGAGAGGGGAAAGCGTTTATTGAATATGCATCTTGATGAGCTTCTTTCCTTGTTGGAGACGTTCGCTGCTTAGCGTGTAGAAGGTTGTCACGAACCTGTTGCTGGTAGGGTTGAGTCTGTTCAACCAGTCGAGCTACATGAGATGGCTATGTGAAAAAGGAATATTTATGCTTTGATGCAATCTTGTCGACCTAATTATGTTGGATAGAAGGTGTTTGGGTCGAGGATGTAATGGTTGCAGTGTCCTTTTGTTCACCTTTTGAACATATTGCGAATAAGCTAAATTTTGTAGTATGGGATACTACCTAGCGGTACTGTTTAGGAGGGACAATAGTTGGAACTACCACTGGTATCCTGTAGAGATGACCCATCAGAGTAACAATGACACTATGGGGTCGAGACTCATAGACAACATTGTGTTTCCACATATATGGTTGGCCCAAGAGAACATCACAAACATCCAACAGAGAAAAATCACATAATACCTCATCCTTGAAGGGATGGATGTCGTATCGACAATCCAATCTGTTTGACGACCTCTGCTTAGATGAGTTTCTTATGGCTTCCGCTATCAATAATAAAATGTAGTGGGCTCCCCTTCACTCACATCTGTGAATGAAAAAGGTGCTCCTTAGGAACTTATGGTTCTTCTAGTTTAATTGTTGTGTTCACACTAGTAGAAGTGGGGTCTGCGTCGATGATCTGTCTTCTACCAGTATTTTCTGAATAGATTCAGAATCCGGGTTTGGCTCCTTGTCTTTGATCTCGACCACCAATAAATTTTTTGAGCATCATTCATCGGTGTTGTGTAAGGGGATTTTGTCGAAATCACACCAATTTCCAGTGTACTTCTTAATCTTCCTGTGACCCTTCTTTTCCTGTGGCTTGGACTGGTTTTCGGGAGGCTCTTTGTTAGGGTCGCCTTTATCATACTTTGGTTGTTGCAGATTTGCATACCCAAACTCCAAACTGTTTGACGACCTCTGCTAAGATGAGTTTCTTTTGGCTTCCGCTATCAACAATAAAATGCAGTGGGGTCCCCTTCACCCACATCTGCGAATAAAAAAGGTGCTCCCCCTCCTCAAGATCTGTTGGTTCTTCTAGTTTAATTGTTGCGTTCACGACTGTAGAAGTGGGGTTTGTGTCGATGATTTGTCTTCTACAAGTATTTTCTGAATCATATTATGAATCAGTGTTCGACTCCTTGTATTTGATCTCGACCACCAATAACTATTTTGAGTGACATTCATCGGTGTTTCCCTAGGAGATTTTGTGGAAATCACACCACTTTCCAGTGTCCTTCTTCATCTTCTCATGACGCTTCTTTTCCTATGGCTTGGACTGGTTTTCAGAGGTTGTTTGTTAGGGATGTCTTTATCATACTTTGGTTTTTGCGGGTTTGCAGACCAGAAATACCATTTGTCCTGGTTCCTAAATTTCTGCTTGATTTAGACAACATATCGATAGGCAACTCCCAGTATTGAGATGTACATAAAATCCATTTCAGTTTGGATGTATCTGTGTAGAGCCCCATGGTATTTCAGAACCAAATGTCACTCAAAATCTTTGATACCCATCTTGGTGTGCAAGGTATGGAAGGTATTGGTGAACTCTCGCACTTCTTGGCTCCTCTCTTGAAGCAACGTGATCCATTTCATGTACTTTTCATCATAGTTACCAACAGAGTAATATTGTTCCTTGATCGCATCCACAAAAAAATCCCAAGTGGGCTTGATTCCATATATTCCAGACTCCTCTCTGGAACTTTTGCTCCGCATAAGTTTTCCACCAATGTTTGACATGGGGGAGAGCCTTAAGGAGTGCGTAGGTTATCTTTCCAATGTCAGAAAAATTGTGAACATAGAAATAACCTTCTCGCAGATTTAACCATTTTTCTAGGACATCCGCATATATCTCACCTTCAAATACGAGAAAGCCAAAATTAACTTGTACCTTGAAAGGAGAGATTCCTCCAAAGTCGTCACTTGATGAAGACTCATCTATTGTTATCGACAGGCGTTGAAGGATGTGGGAAAAATTCTTCATCATTTCGTCCCACTGTCATGTGAGAGCTTTCTCAAGTAACAGATTAATAGAATATTTTTCTCTATTGTTTTTATTTTCTTCTTCCATGGAGGGTTTCTTGGGCGTGAGAGAGCAATTTCCCTCAAGAGATACAAGCTCAAGACTCGACTTGCTATACTTGGAACTCTTCGGGGACATGCACTGAAAAACTATCAAGAGCAGTCTTCTCTGATACCACTGATCTAGATTATTTTCGAGACAAAATGAGAGCGAATATATAATAAAGAAATGTACATAGATATTGAGAGATACACATACATGTTGCAATAAATACATATATACAGTTATACAAAATTTTTATTAATGAGCGAAATGTACAAAACTGTAGAAATACAGAGTGAAAAACACGCTAGAAGGGTGGCATATTATCTCTGAGAATAGATGTGATGGTTACTCGCATTCATAATAAGATGATTACAATGAGGCTCCAAAGGCCTTTTTAACATAAATAAAATCCAAAATCCTAACCCCATAAGATGAAAAGCCAACCGTTTTGTGGACCCTGTTTTGGATAGTTTGTTGTATCAATACGATCTTCGTTTGGGGTGCACGATAGCTCATTGGAAAGGTATCATTGAGGAGATTCATTTTGGGTGCTCAGTAAAATAATGTTATAAAAAAGGAATAAAACAAAATAATGTTATAAAAAAGGGAATAATGGGATGGAAAATGATAAATCAAAAGCGAATATTCATCTTGAGATCTACCCCCTCTCTATGAGGTGATCACCCCTAGTCCTATGCACATAATGCATATTAAATTAAAAGGACTTAATCCAGTAAAATTAAAGGCATGAACCTAAAAAAGGAGACTTACAAAGAAATAAATGAACAATCAAAAGGAAAGAAATGGCTTTGGAATACACACACTACTTAGGAATGGGTAACTCAATAACAAAATGTTTCCTCTACAAAGACGCTCATGGAGATGAACCCACACGTGGCCTTGCATGTCAATGAGACCATGACCATGGAGTAAACTCCATACAATCTCATTCACTTATACTTACACTTATTCTTAGTAACTACTCCTCTATTTGGGTATTGGAACACCTAATAGGGTATTCTAATGGTCTTCCCATACCCAAACTTGGAAAATTGCATAGTCTCAAGCTAGTGTGAAATTTGAAGAAAATACCTATTGTGAATTGCTTCCATGGCTCTTGTATTATATTGTGGCTTACCTTTTATGATTCTAATTACTCTTGTATATTCTAATGGTTGGCCTTACTTGATTCTATGAACCTTTCCTAATGATGATGCACCCATGGAGATGGTCGTGCAGGGACGTTTTTATGCTTGTACCTAGGGCATTGCACACAATATGAAGGACATTAGGCCCCTAAAGATGAGTGTTGGGATTCTTGATAACTTGGCATCCCTTGAGACATATTTCAACAACTCATAGACCTTAGGCATTGCATTAATGAGATTAGATGTTGCAGATACAACTTGATGAACCATTAAGCGGGCAGGAAGCTGATACACCTAGATGTTGAACACTTTGAGGATGTTAGGGCTTGGATTGACCCCATTTCCCCTAATGATGATGAATGAAATTATTTGGAGGGATGATGGATCCTTTGTCTTGCATGACATTGGCATTTTTACCTTGTACATTGCACACTTACAAGGTGATGTCATGTTTGGGGTTGATGTTACCTTGCATTGGCTCAACCTAGCATGTGGGTGAAGAGTTGGCACTTGATTGTTAAGAGACATTTATTTATTAATGAGGGGATGAAACCATTTGATGATGCTTTGCACCTCTTGCTGAGAGACGTGCCCCTTAGAGACCCTTCTACCCCTTGGAGGATCGCGTCACTTCCATTGGAGACTCCCACACGTACACATGTGACCTTTTGAGAAGGAGTTTTGATGTTTTAGCATTATTTTATTATGTTGGAGGCTATGTTGGGGTTCGGATTGAGACCTAACCACCTTTTATCATGGATTTATTATGTTATAGGGGGTTTTAGAGAGATAAGGAGCTATGCTTGTCTCATATTTATAGAGGATGTATTCCTCATTTGTATATCATAACTCATGTTGTGGAGAATCACTTCTAGTACATGTTTTCTCTCTTATTCATCATTGATAACTCACACACACTTTTTGGAGAATGATCTAGTGGATTATTTACAAGCATTTTTTAGATGATTTCATTTTCAGGGTTTCTTTCATGCCAAACGATTAACTAGTAAATGTTCTTTTCAAGTCTTGGATGGCTTGTTCTTGAGGTATTAAGTGAATGCTTTATCAAAGTGGTGATTTTCATGTTATCATGTTTCTATTGGATAAACTTTATGTTGAAACCCTAAGAGAGATTTGTAGTGAACTATCTTCCATGTTATGATTCACTTAAAGATTGTTAAATGAAATAAGGTTTTTTTTCTAGGGTTTGTAGTGGACTACCCTAGTCTTGCTCTTATATGTTTAAATTCTAGGGTTTGTAGTGGACCACCCTAAGTTTCTCTTCTAGAAGATTGATCCTTGGGGTATGTAGTGGACTGCCCTATGGTTAAATTTTTAGGTCTTCTCCCTACCTCTGTTGTCCATAATAGTTGCATGTTAGACACCAGATGCCCAAGGAAAATAGGTGACACTAGTCATTCATCTTAGCAAGTGACATTAAAAACCCTAACTCTATCTCTCTTTGATGTTTTATAATAGATATAGGTCATATTACATTGCATTTTCATATATTATCCATAACTAGCCTAACGCCTAGGGTTTTCTTACATTCTTACTTTAGATTTATTTTTGACATTATATATTGCATCCTTGTTGCAGTTTTTAGCCACTAGGGCTTGCCATATTTCACATTTAAAGTAGTTTGACACTATTTTATGTTTTAGTAATCATTCGTTATTAATGTATTAGTTTAGTCTTTCATTTAGTATTTATTTCATTGCATATTTTCTATTTTTAGAACTATTATATTACTATTGTCATAGATTTTGATTTCTTGAAGTGAATCGTCATTATTTTAAGTTCTATTATAACCATTATTTTTTCTTTGATAGTCATTATTTCAGGGAATTTACTTGATTCCTTGGTTGTGGTCTTTGATAGTCATTATTTCAGGGAATTTACTTGATTCCTTGGTTGTGGTACATATTTTTTATTGACTTAGTAACACCGCTCATAAACACACACCTTAAAATTTTGTTGTTTAAACCACCTTTCCTTCACCATGAATCTTGATTTAGTTGGTGGTTATAAATGAGTAACCAGGGTTATAGACTAGATTTTTTCTTGATATAGGATCCTTTAAGGTTTCTAAATTTTGTTGTTTATTGACTTAGTAACACCGCTCATAAACACACACCTTAAAATTTTGTTGTTTAAACCACCTTTCCTTCACCATGAATCTTGATTTAGTTGGTGGGTATAAATGAGTAACCAGGGTTATAGACTAGATTTATTCTTGATATAGGATCCTTTAAGGTTTCTAGGGAAGCCTCCCATGTGTTGGATCTTAATCCTTCACTAGAACGAGAGAAGTAATTTCTAAGGTGATAATGAAAAATACTTCCATATGTTACATTTATCTTACATTTTGTGAAGGCTTTGCACAAGGGATAAATTGTCTGATAATACACACCAATAACACAACAAACCTCCAATGAAAAAAATAAAAGATTGGAATCATCTTGTTGGTGAAGGGGACTCGATGCTTATGATAAATGTTTTTAAGAGATGGATATAAGCCTGGGTAGGTAACCATGAATTGGAATGTCCTACACCTCTTGAAAACATCTCAATCGTGTTTGAAAGATTCCAAATACTATCCCTATCATATGTGAGAAGAGTAATAAATAAACCGATTGACCATCTAGCTATGCTTGGAACAAGAGAACAAGGGGTAGATTTTGTTTCACATTGGAAGGATATGATTTCTTAGATACTATGGGGGACTATCTCCATGTGAACTAAATGGTATTATCCTTGAGATGGGTATAAATACTTTTAGGAAATCCCAATTGGGGTGATATCCTATGGCTAAGTGAAGGATAGATGACTAGATTGATTTTAACTTCAAATTTATCTTGCAATCAAATCCTTTGAGGCACAAATATTTTCTCAAGTTTTTTCAATCTAAAACAAATTTTCACCTCGAGGGATTTAATCCCTCTCTATGTATGATAGATCTTGAGTTAACATGTATACACACACACACACACACACATAAAGTGTCAACTCCATGTTGAGCATGCAAGGAATTACATATCTCCTCATACTGATGATCACACTGTTACCCCCCTTTTTCACCTAGGGGTAAATAGAGGATATCATGTCTCATGGCCCACAATGAAGATAGTGATCCCAATGATGATGATGATGATGAATATTCTCCACAAACAACAAATCATCAGATGCCTCCCCCCTCATCCAACTCATTGCATTGCACTTGATAGTCGAGAGTGAAATATTGTTTGAAAAGATTAATATTTTTTAAATACAATGTGTCAACTCCATGTTAAGCATTTAAAGAATTACACATCTCCTTCATATTGGGATGTAAAAATAAATAATCCATGGAATGAGAAATGGTTTACTTATAGTTACTTATATATATATATATATATATATATATATATATATATATATATATATATATATATATATATAAAGTTAGTATAACAATATCTTATTTAAAGTGGACATAGAGATATTTAATATATGATACCAAATTGAAATATTTTTTTTGTTATTAAATTTTTTTAAATACCATGTGTCAACTCCATCTTGAGCACAAAATTAATGACACGTATCCCTTATACTGGGATGTAGAAATCTTCTCTTTCCACAAAAATATTTTACTTGAGGTGGACATTGAAATTTTTTTATTTATGGTGAACAATGGAATATTTTTTCAGTTATTAACTTCTTTTTATTAAACGTCATGTGTCAACTACATGTTAAACATGGAAGGAATTACACATCTCCTTCATATTGGGTTGTAGAAAGTGTCTCTCCTTGCAACAAACCCGCATTTCGAACCATGGGTTGATTGAACTTTTGGTCAACCATGCATTGCGACAAATGAATTCTACATGGAATAAATTCATCAGTTGCACGAAAACTAAAGGTTCAAAAGGAATTACACATCTCCTTCATATTGGGTTGTAGAAAGTGCCTCTGAGTACAACAAACCTGCTTTTCAAACCATGGGTTGATTAAACGTTTAGTCAACCATGCACTGGGACAAAGGAATGCTACATGGCATAAATGCATCGGTTGCATGGAAACTAAAGGTTAAGAAGAGAAAGGGAGTAGTGATAAAAAGAAGGCATAGGACGAGGAAGCATAAACATAAGGGTTCAACTCTGAACCAAATCCTGTTAATAGAAACAACGAGTCTGGTAATGGAACCATAAACGAAGAAGAGATGGAGTTAGAAAGTATCTTTAATGACATAGCCACTAGAATAAAAACAAAGGAAATTATAGGGGAATAAACACAGAAGGAGGACATAGAAGCAAACATAGGGAAAGAAATTCAAGGGGCGACACAGAGAAGGAACCAAATGCAGGGGGAACAAAAATAAACTAAGAAGACCCTGGCAAGGAAGAATAGCTTGATGGGACTGAAGTACAAGGTGAATTGTCCGCTGCACAGAATGCTTCACCACTCTCATCTAGTGATGAAGTGAAAATCATAGGAGAAAACCCTCCTTTTCAAGAGCATAAACCCTACCTAATCATAGAAGAACAACCGCAGCAGAAGAAAAGGAAAAATATGTCATTTCAAGGAATTAATATAACCCCCCAAGGAGAAGAACCATGTCTTCTTCAACAACAACATCATCCCAACCATCTGAGCCATCAATCATGGTTGATTTCCCACAAGACCCTTCTAAGAAACCAACTATTGCAAGGAGAGGAAAGACGAAAGCAAGAAGCACCAGTTTTAGGACATGTAAATCTTCATCCTTGCTTAAGAAAGTAAATGACTTAAAAAAGGAAAACTCCCAGCTTGAGGAACAACTTAGGGTTTTTAAAGGAAATCTCCAAGAAGGAGAAACTTCCACAAGAATGGAAGCCTTAGTTCAGATTGCCCAATTAGTGGAAAAACCGTGTTTCCCTTTTAAACCTGAAGCTAGAATATCAAAGGACAGTGAGTCCAGGGCACAATTATGTTCGGCCTATGGTGAGATCCTTAATCAGGAAGGGTGTGTTGGAATAATGTAGAAATTAGTATCTACGTAACTAAGTGGTTGTGAGTTGTTGTGTGTCTGTCCAATTTAGGGTTTGCTGGTGGTTTCAGATCCACCTTTGTAGGAGGTTAGTTCAAGGTTGTTGTGAGCACCTTTGTGCTATATAAATGTAATGATTGGCTTCAATAATTAATCAAGGTGAGCTCTTCTCACGTATTCAGTTTAGTTATGCCTCTGTTATTTAATATGGTATCAAAGCCATGGTGGTCGTTGGAGTAAGGAGCCGAACGTTGGAGAGGCTACACGAATTGAGCGTGGAGTTGATCGCTGGTCTGAGTGTGTGTACAAGAGTTTATGCAATATTCTAAGGAGAAGAGAGCCGTGAGCATAAGGGAGCTGGAGCTGTTGACTGTCAGTCTCTTTATTGTCTTCCCAAGGTTCGTTGTATGTTGTGGCACACACGTTGTCTGCATTTGGATGAGCCAATTGGATTAGAGTTGTTTATTTGTTGCTATATTTATCCCGATCACGCCCTTGCATTTTCCTTGTAACCACAGAAAAAGGAAGTTGTGGTTTTCCTCTAAATTGGAGCTGTTGACTCTCGTTGTTACTTCATATGAGCAATGAGGGTCTGTATCTTAGAGATGGCATTAGTTTTATGAGGAGGACAATTGAGCAGCGCAAGATGTGAGAGCTCCATACCTACTTCGAAATCCCCTTTCGCAACAGCAGCACAGGCGGACTTGAAAGCTCGGTCGGTTGCTTCTACATCAGAGCAGGCTGCAGCTTTCAAATGCCGGGAGGCATGTTTGTACTTCGTGGCTGCAATCGCGCTCTCAATTTCCTCCATATAAACATTCGGTGACATTAATTTTGACTGATTTGCCGCGTTCCAGTCAACCTTTGGCTTTGGCTTTGGCCTACGTGGGGAGGAGGACGTATAAGAAAAGGAAGCCAAAGCCATCCTGCAAATCCGACCAAATAATACCCCTGGGAATTTCAAACTTCTCGATAAATTTTATTCATCGCAACAACAAATCGTGAAGCATGTGAATGGCCGGTGTTTCTTTTGCAGAATAAATCGTTGTTGATCGGATCGAGCCTGCATGGAGGATTGTTGATACTCATATCGCACCTGCATAGAGAAGTTCGGATCACTGCAGCAGTCGGTTGATATTTGAATCGAGCTGCATTGTGGGATCAACCGAGGAAGCTGCTGCATTATTGTTGGCAGGAGAAAGATTTGGTGGTGGCATCAATAGTAAAATCTGAGTTGTTTTAAAGAATTTAAAATGGCAAATTCTTTAATTGATTCATACATAAATGAATCAAGGAATCAAGTAATCTAATATTCATGTCTATCTCATTTGTTAATTTGGTATCAGAGCACCCAGGTCATGGTATGAAAAGATAGACAATTTCTTTCTGCAAAAAGGATTTGTGTTGAGTCAAAATGATCCAAATCTCTATATCAAGAAAGATGAAAAAGAACATATTGCTTGGATTTCTCTCTATGTTGATGAACTAATCATAACAGGAAATGCTTCTAAGCTAATTGATCAAATCAAAAAGCAGTTATCACGAGTTTTTGAAATGAAGGATCTTGGAGAACTACATTATTGTCTGGGTCTTGAAGTATGGAAAGAAGATGGAGTGACACTGGTTACACAAAGCAAATATACCAAGGAATTGCTTCAGAGATTTGATATGAATGGATGTAAGGTGATGCCTACTCCATTAGAATAGAATGTTAAGATCTGTAGTGATGATGAGACCAAGGAATTGGATGGAACTCTGTATCGACAACTGGTGGGAAGTCTAAATTATCTCACCACAACCAGGCCAGATATTGCCTACTCAGTCAACATCCTTAGTCAATTCATGGCTAAGCCTCATGAGAGTCACTGGAAAGCAGCAAAAAGAGTCCTTCGTTATTTGAAAGGAACTATTGATTTTGGTATTAAATATACTGATGAATTTGATGTTAAGTTGGCAGGATATTCTGATTCTGTCTAGGCTGGAAATCTTAGTGATAGAAAGTCAACCACAGGTTATGCTTTTCGAATTGGTTCAGGGGTCGTATCATGGAGCAGTAAGAAACAACCAACTGTTTCTTTGTCTACAATTGAAGCCGAGTACAAAGCCTTGTGCAATACTACATGGGAATCTCTCTAGATGAGGAGAATTCTTGAAGACATGGGAGAAGAACAAAAGGCACCCATAGTTATCAATTGTGATAATAAAAGTTCAATCAAACTTGCTAATAACCCTATGTGTCATGCCAGAACTAAGCACATTGAAATTCAACATTATTTTGTTCGAGAAAAGATACAGTCAAAAGAGATTGACTTAATCTATTGTAACACAGATGAAAATATGGCTGATATTTTCACTAAGCCTCTGGGAGAGGCAAAATTTGAAATTTGCAGAGAGTTGGTAGGTGTGGTAGAAAATCCATTTCTCCATTAMGGGGGAGTGTTGGAATAATGTAGAAATTAGTATCTACATAACTAAGTGGTTGTGAGTTGTTGTGTGCCTATCMAATTTAGGGTTTGTTGGTGGTTTCAGATCGACCTTTGTAGGAGGTCAATTCAAGGTTGTTGTGAGCACCTTTGTGCTATATAAATGTAATGATTGGCTTCAATAATTAATCAAGGTGAGCTCTGTTCATGTATTCAGTTTAGTTCTGCCTCTGTTATTTAATAGGGTGTACAAAGAATGATGTGCTACTACCAAAATTCAATTAAGTTGGCACTCAAACTGATCCTATTGAGGAGGATGAAGAGGTTGTTGGAGCCACCCAAAATAGCCAAGAAGAACTTGTCTACGATACTACTGTCACACAAGAACCGACAGTACTTGGCACTGAAACAGGTGGGCCCAGCGCAGATGTCGGAAATGGAGACTGTAACTCACGAAAAGTAAGAACAACACAAAAATGGGGAAATAGTTGGGCCTCCTCAGGATGGCATGGAAAATCTTGCCCAAGAAACTACTGTTACACGAGAACCAGTAGTACTAGGTGCAGAGAGAGATGAATCGCTAAAAATCCAAGGGGTAAGAACATTGAAACTCCAGAAGATGAGAATGCCCAAACTCGAAGGGAGGGAAATCAATCTCCTTCCCCAGTGCACACATAAGAACTTGACTAGGGTGTTGTTGATACACAAGAACCAACAACGCTTGTAAATGAGGAATTTAGACTTGAGGAGGAAAGAGGCTAAGATCTCGACCTCGATTTTGACATGCCAATTACTAAAATTCACAAGTGGAAGAAGTTGGCTCTCTCCCTCTAGGAAGGGGTGATTTCCATTCAAGAACATAGAAAGATTATTTGAAACCTGAGAGAAAGATGGGCAAAAGAATTGATATTCCAAGAACATAGATGGGATAATTTGAAAGAGGAGAGGAAACAATTTACGAGATTGAGAGATCAGATCTAAGCCCTACATGCCACAAGGGCCACAATGTGTTATGTGGCATACAAGCTACTTAAATGCAGGGGCCCCTCGCTTGCATATCCGCTCTTTCTTCAAGAACAATTCATCTAGTTCCAACTGACAACCATAAAAAGAAAAAGAAAAGTGTAAGTTCAATTCCACCATTTCTTTCCTGAGAACTTTCTTTCATATTAGCCTTGCAAATCAACATCTGCTATGTGAATTGTATATACATGATTTTATTTTGTTAGAGGAACGTAAGTTTAATCTTTCTCCATATGTTGGGGATATTCCATATGTTGGGGATATTCAACTGAGGGCCTTTACTTAATTTATTAATAACCAAGCAAAATGGAAGGCAGCCTATGACACCATAAATTCAACACACATTGAAAAAATGTTATGGGTCAGGGGAACCCACCCATGCTGCTGATATAATTTGAGCATTCAACAAGTTTCTCAGCTCGGAAGAACGGGTAACCAATATAAATGATGTAAGGATCTTCATCTTGGATCTATGCAGTTAAAAGAGGCCCTAGATGGTAGTCGACTCAGGTGGGAGACTTCTGGCGATGAGCTAAGGAAAAGGGACCCCTATGTCTATCCAAACATTGTCCTCGCCTTGTCTAGAATAAATAAGTATATGGATTGTATCATGCAATGTAAATCGAGGAGGATTGGCCTCACATACAAATTTCCTTTGATTTGGCTTCAGGAAATATCAGCAACAGTATCAACTAAAGCAAGGTGAAGATTGGTGGGTAGAACTGATAGTGAGAAATGAATATAGGGTTGTTAAGGAGGATATTGTTGGGGCCATACAACCTCACTACTCTTCATCTACAATATTTTTGCCACCATTTTTCTACTACTTTCTACCCTTTCTTTATTAGTTGTGTCCTTTCATAACCACTATCGCTAAAATCTTACTTCTTTGACCACGGTATGCTAATTCCACTTGATACCTTGATTCTTTGAGTTTTGCTTGCATTAAGGGAAGGATGACGTCTGTTTTGGGTGATTACTAATAAAGTGTTAAGAATCCTTGCAGAACAATCAGTCGGTACAGGTGTTGCTACGCCAAGATGTTGTTTCACAACTGCTGCTACTCCGAGATGTTGTTTCACAACTGTTGCTACTCCGAGGTGTTGCTACTCCAAGACGTTGTACGACAAGTGCTGCTACTCTAACGTTCTGTATCTCAAGATGTTGTTACTCCAAGAGATCGTTGTGTGACACTGAATAGATGGCTGACTCACGAACTTACGTGGTAAAGATCTATTCTTTTTGGTGGCGTCACTTTTCTCAAGTCACGATTGTTATATGTCATGAATACGGTTCGTCAGCCTGAATAATAGGACAGTTCAGCAGGCGGGATCCAGTAAAACCGGTAAAAGTAATCATGCAGTTGCAATCAGTTAGGTAATATTTTGTATCTTATTTTGTATTCTCTTAATTAAGATAATAGGAACAACTTGAGACTCGAGAGATTCCCAAGGTTCTTCATAATTGTAATATTCCAAGATTATATAGGGGAGAGAGTTAGTTTTAAGAGGCAGATCATCTTTGCTCCCGAGTTAGTCTGGTTTGGGGAAAAGAGAACAATTGGCTTGGTTGATAAAGAACAACATTTGTATCTGCATCTCTTGATTTTGAGTAATGAGAATCTGGCAGGTTTGTGGTTCAATTTCATGTGCAGATAAGTTGTAGTTCTTGACACTCGCAGCTTCTTCAGCCCATGCTAAGGAGGAAGGGCTCTCCTCTTTTGTAGGGTTGCTGCTACTGTACTAGTAGTTAGATTTACTTTGTTTCTTTCTTAAAAGTTGTTTCTTTGTACTTTTCATTAAAGTAGGTTGAGTGTTTTTGTGCAGATTCAAGTGTTGTAACTTAACGTAATATGATTTTATCTATAATATTACTGATTACAGTGTGATCCAATTGAAGCAGTGTGTCTTTTACTTCATTTCGGCAAGTGTGTTTTCTTACTTCAATGCAAGAGAGGATTGGTTCACTTCCAGCAAGCATGTTCTGATTCAATGAAAGAGAGGATTGATTTCACTTTCAGCAAGTGTCTTTTGTCCAATCAGGATTGATTTGATTTCATCCAGCAGGAGTGTTTCTTATTTTGATTGATTTCATTCCAACAAGAGTGTTTTTTATTTCAATGCAAGATTGAGTTTGATTTAGCAGTGGGGTGTGATTTTAATCACAACCAGTGTGTAAGTTTTTAACTGATTAGTAGCAGAGTGTTCTCTTCAGTTAAGGTTGAGGTACAATATGCCATTTTACACTAGCGTGGTAGAAGCACTGTTTCTATTTTAAGTAAACTTAATTAGTTTCAGCAAAACTATGGGTTGATCCTTTTAAGTATTTATTCCTTCTTCTCAGTAACAGTGGTCTGATTTAGTCTACAGCAGTACTCCCTCCAATTGATTTAAGTCAGGATTTGATTTAGTTAACAGTCATTTATTTTCATTCCAGTGAGAGTTTGATTGGTGAGATTTTATTCTTCATATTGCATGATAGCGTTAGCTAAGGGTTGTTTCCTGCATGTACATTGCATAATAACCTTGCAATAACAGGACTTACCCTCGGTTGACAATTGATGTATTGGATGTTTAATAAAGACAATTAAACACACCAACACTTGGCATAGCCAATGAGGTATTAGCTACTGGACAAGTGCAGAATCCTATGTTTCCCATGATGGATGTTGTTAATGTTCGTGGAAGAATGAATGCCGCGCTACTGGTGGGAGATCTATGTAAGATCGGATTGTAATTCTTGGTGTGATGGTGTTGTGAACATGATGTGAACAACTATATTTCCATGGTTATGTGGATCTGTTCATCGTATGTGTTTTGGACCTGGTGTAAGGCAATCAAGGACGTAGGATAGACATGCACAAATGATAAAAGTAAATCCTTCATCGCAGTGCTCAGTTCTCGCTCAGTTCTCGATTCCACAGGTTTAGAGACAACTGTTGCAAACTATGACGCCATTGAAGCCATGGAGGATCTATACAATTTATGTGACATTACAGCGACATCCATGAACAAATGTGTCAATAGTGGCCACGGGTTTTTCAACGATAGGATTCATTTTAGGAGCTATCCCATTTTGGGATTCAACCACTCTACGGGTTTTTAAACGATAGGGTTCATTTTACGAGCTATCCCATTTTGGGATTCAACAACCGAGTGGCCGCCATTGGTGGATGCAAAGACTACCATCATAAACACAACAAGTTGACTAATTGCCCACCGAAATCGTAGAAAATGATCGATCCATTTGTTCGTGGGATCGTCGAGTGTGCATTATTGATATTTGATCTACAAATCAAAGTTCCCGTGTCATGGGCTTGAGAGGCCATCCTGGACGTGAAGAGAATCAATGCTCTTCATCCCAAGTCTCTATGCATGCTAGAAGGGTCGAGATTCATTATACAAAGAAATCGAAGGGCGACCGACCCATGTGACATTACTAGAAAAAGTGTGCTTTGGAGGATAATGATGTCATCTACAGGAGACTTTGACTAATGTTAAATACATGGAAAAAGTTTCCAGGGGAACTCACTTTATAAAAACGAATGAAATCTTGTAATGAAG
>JZKD02S1596374.1:325689-343216 GCA_000966675.3 Picea glauca | reverse complement strand
TAGCAAGAACCCTCTCAAGAGTCAAAACCCTCTTAGCAAAGAAATGGATGAAATCAGAAATAGAATGAGAGAAATGGGAGTGAAAGAGTGTTTAGTAGTCTTAACTAACCCTAGGATACCTTTCCCATGAGTCATTTCCCCAAAAAAACCAAAAAAATTAAAAAAAATGACCATTTTCCTCCTCCTCACACGCGCAGCCTCAGGGAGCGTTCGGGGAGCGTTTTTTTTTGCTTGGGAGCGTCCAGGGAGCGTAGTTTTTCAAGAGGGAGCGCGCTCCCTAAAAACGCTCCCCTTGTGAGCGCGATTCGGGAGCGGGTTCGAGGGGGGGGGGGGTGCTCCCCCGCAGCACTGTGTCAGACTATCCCGAGACAGCTACCAAGAATCTGTTCAGATCACACTATAATTGGCCACGAACGACTCTCTCAAAATGGAAGGAGAGAAAGCATGAGGGTTTATTATGTTTTTCACATATGCCTTTAATATATTGTATAAATGCATCATTTACATTGTGCTTGTAAAGTGATGGTTTAAGATAAATGGGTTATTAGGCTAATGATGACCTGGGCGTAAGTCGCTTTCTACTAAGAGCATTTGTTTCAAATTTCTTTCTTTGCATGGAACTAAGTGCATATATTGTTTTTATATATGTGGAGTTGCGATGGTTCATGGGTATATGAACCATGGTGAATGACACATGCTTGGTTAATGAGTGTTTGATTTAACTCATTGTATTTGGATCAGAGAGGAATGTGAGTAACAAAGTATGTAGAGCTTGGGAATATAGTGATTAAATAAGTATTTGGTCTATGTCACTGTATTTTGAATAGGAGGTATGCTAACACTGAAACAGGTTGATGTTTTATAGCATCATGTGTTTCAGAATGCGATGCTAAGTATTTTTACGAGTTGGATTTTATTATATGTGAAATTGGTATATGGCTATAAGATTTATCTCGACTTGCTCAACCTTGGTTTGATGGTTCATTGGCGGGGACATGTTGTATTCTCGAATACCTTGTTAATAAACTATGAGTGGGATAGGTGTTTATCCCAAATCAAGTTTAAAGGGTGAAAATGTTGGTTAATCTTGACTCGATTTAAAATAACCTTGATTCAGTCATATTGATGGTATTTATTGTTGATGGTTTATCAGCGATAATGTTGAGTAACCAATGGAATTTTCCTATAGTATTACATATAATGAAGCCTATTTGATGGCTTGGAATACTCCATTGTAAGACTCCTAATGGTATAGGCTTGGGTGTTAACAATCAAAGCAACTGCAAAGCATTACGCATGAACTTTGGAGCAGCTTTATTTCTCTTCTCTATATTAATATCGATAATACATGAGACTGGGTTTTGTCAAAGCCTTCTCCACTATCTCCACTAACTAATGAATGGATAACTAACTTTATATATTTAGACCATCCTTAACTATCTACAACTAGAACATTAAAGACTTAGTGGTGGGAGTAATTATGAAATTCCAACACTCCCCCTTGATTACGACGATTACAAACATTAGCACAAACAATGCCTAAGGGTTATTTTTTAAATTAAAAACCGTCTCATGCCAATGGTTTCGTTAAAATGTCTGCCAATTGATTCTGATACTTACAAAAATGTGGAATGATGATGACATTGTTAAGAAGCTCACAAATGAAATGATAACGAGTAGCAATGTGTTTAATTTTGGATGAAACACATGATTCTTGGATAGTGCAATGGCTAAAATGTTGTAACAAAATATGGAAGTTGTCTCCTTCTCTTCATGTGAAAGGTCACTTAAAAGTCTTATGAACCAGATTGCATGACATGATGTTGAAGTTGTTGCCACATACTCTGGTTGTGTTGAAGATATTGGGACGATGGATTGTTTTTTGGAACTTGGAAGCCCATGAGATGAAAATTGTACCAAAATGAAATTCATACCACGAAGTACTTTTCTTATCATCGATGTTGCCTGCAAAATCATTATCTATGTAACCAACAAGTGAACTATCTTCAGAATTGGAATTCCAAATTCCATAATAGACCGTACCTGCAATGAATCTCAAAATTATTTTCCCAACTTTCCAACAAGAGTCTTTGGGACACTCTGTAAATATAGAAATTAATCTTACAACATACATAATATTTGGTCAGGTAGCTATAAGATACATGAGACTGCTTACAAGCCTTTTATACAATGTGGAATAAACTATTGATCCATTATCATGTTTTCTTAACTTTGTACTTATTGCAATTGGTGTATCTTGTTTGAATCCATTAATCCATTTTGAATCTTTTCAAAATATTAGTGGCATACTTATTTTGAAAAATAAAAATTCCTTGTGCATATTGCTCAACTTCAATGCTAAGAAAATACTTCATATGGCTGAGATCTGTCATTTTAAATTATGCCTTCATGGTTGTTTGGAACTCATTGAATACCAAACTAAATGTGTATATCATATCGTCAACATAAAGACAAACTATTAAAATATTGTCTTGTTGATCTATTTTAGTATAGAGTATGTGTTCATTGTTGCTCTCGTTGAACCCATTGTTGCAAAAATAGGAATCAATGCGACTATACCATGTTGTTGGATCTTGTTTCAAGCCATACAAGGATTTCTTCAATTTGTACACCTTATGCTCTTGACCTTTGATTTCAAACCCTAGTGGCTGATTTAGATAACTTCCTCCTCTAGGATAGAATTTAAGAAAGAGGATTTAACATCCACCTGATAGATTGGCCACTTGTTTTGGGCTGCAATTGCCAAAACTACTCTCATAGTATGCAAACGTCCCAATCGAGTAAACACTTCTCCCTAATCATTATCGGGTTCTTGAGAAAACCCTTTTTGTACAAGTCTGTATTTGTGCTTCTCCATTGTACCTTTCTCATTGAACTTTGTTTTATAAACAAATTTAACTCCAATGTTTGCTTTATCTACTAGAAGATCTACAAGATCCCATGTATTGTTTTCTTCAATTGCTTCAATTTCTTCATTCATTGCACGAACCCACTTTTCTTCTTTGACTGCTTCTTCAAAATATATGGGTTGATAAGATAGCAAGGAAAATTGTGCTTGCTAATCTAAGTCATCAAGTTGCTCATATATTTCTCTCAAACTTCTCATTTTTTGGTTCCTTGGAGAAGCTATAGTGGAATTTGAGTTATTGTTGGAAGAAGGACTATGCAATGTTTGTTCTCCTTGTCTTTGTACTTGTAGCCTTGGAGGTCTAGGTTCAAGAGCTTGTTGTCCTATACATTCCACCTATTCATCTGTCTGTAGAAAAGGAAATTGACCGCTAATTGTTTCACTTTCTTGGTCTTCCCAAGATTTGTCTTCCGAGAGTTCAACATCCGTGATAGGGTTATACATTCTATAAGCTTTGGATTGGTCACTATATCCAAATAAAATGTATTTTTCACTTCTATTATCAAGTTTCCACCTCAACTCTTTAGGAACATGAGTATAAGCCACAAAACCAAAAACTTTGAAATGAGAAACACTATCTACTTTATGCCACTCTATGGTTCCTGAGGGACTTTGTTTTTAGCATGATTGTTTGGTGACTAATTAAAGATATAAACTGAGCAAGCTATAACTTCTACCTAATATTGATTGGACAAATTTTAGCCTTGAGAAAACTTATGGCCATATTCATGATGGTTCTATTTTTTCTTTCATCCACTCCATTCTATTGTGGAGTATACCTTGTGGTGAACTTCCTTTGAATCCGTTGTTTTCTGCAAAGTTCTACAAAGTATACACCCAGACTGTCCTACAAAAATAATCAATGAATGTTAAAAAATAAAAACGTACATGAGCCTATTGATTTGGTTTGTATAGGACCACAAAGGGCACCAGCTCAAGATGTTCTTTCTCTTTGTTGGAAGTATTTGGAAAGATATCCATTTGATGTTTGGCGGATATATAAGGCTCGAAAGAGTTGTGTTATGCATTTATCATGGGTATACCCTTGAACATAAAATTGTTCTTTAAAAGGATGAGAATAATGAAGGGTAAATGACCATACCTAAGATGTCACAAGTTACAACCGAGTCTCATTTGAACTTGAGACATTCTGTGCATATGATTGTGATAGAGTTAGACTTCTCAACATTAAGGGAAATTTTTTGTCATTTGTATTTGTGTTATGAGTCTCTTAAGAGATAGTTTGTCCAAGATTGTACATGTGGGGATTTTAAATATGACCTCATAACCATGTTGACTCAAATTATGTTTAAGACCAGGAACATAATAAACATAACAAATATCCTTCTTTTCATCTTGCTTGGTCAACACAAAAAATACACCTTTACCTAAAGCTTTTACTTGATAATCATCTCCCAATTTAATTTCAGGCACTATCAAACAACTAGAAATTATTATTGTTGGTTTCTTTTGGGATCTTAGTTGATAAGAACATTTATTCATATGTCCTTTCATCATTGTTGATGACGTTTTATTTTCCCCCATTCATATCTACTTGCTTATTTCTGGATTCACTTTCTTGGTGACCAAATTTCTTGCAATAAAATCATTGGATCTTTGACATGTTAGTCCAGTTTGACTGATTGAATTTTTTGCTTCTCCCCCTTTGGTACTATTCTGATAGTATTCTTGTGGTTGTTTTGACCTTTCTCCTATTTGAGAATGATGTTTTTCACGCCTACCTCTACTTCTATTTCCTCGACCTCTTCCTTTGCTAATGGAGGTATGCATCTGAAATGCATTTTCCAAAGATTAATTACTTTGAATCGTTTTGATCTCATGTGATAACAGAGACCATGTTAGTTCATGCATAGATAACTGTTAAATATAATGTAACCTCAACAGTCTGACTGTACACTACCAATTGTACTTTCGTTTCTTGATTTGCTTAAGCCTATTTAGCTCAGCTCTTTTCCCTTTTCTCAATGTAGTCTTTTCTGATATACTCAATATACTGAATACTATTTCTGCTCTACTCTTTCTCTGTATTCTTTGCTTCTCATTTTATCATGGTATCACAGCTTCATACATAAGCCTCTTCACACAGTTTGGAGAGAAACCTGACCCTAAGGAGCGTAGAGCTTACACTGTGAACGAGAGCACGGGACGCAGATTCTTCAAAAAGCCTGGAGAGAAATCCACAGTCCACCATACGCTCAAAAGATCGTTGCAGAAAGAAAACGTGAGGAAGAAGAGCGCAATACGCTCAAAAGTTTGAGGAAACGAAGCTGTAGAAGGCAAAGAATCATGAAATTCCATCTTACAGAGAGAATTCTGCAAAGAGCGCCAAAGGACAAGCCAAAGCAACAAAGGACAAACAAAACAACCGTAAGATCGGCTCTGCAAACAGATCTGAACCATCGATCGAGTTCAGAAAGGACGAGGAGCATGTAGAAAAGGCAAAAGATTTTCAGCTGTCATATTTAGCGTAGAGGACCGATAGCCATTGGATCTGGGCGAAAGTGCACGAGGCTTAGTCCTATAGAGCGCACAGGAGAAAAGTAGACTTGCGAAGTCGTGAAATATCAAAATCGTTGGGATCGTCCATCAAGGAGGACACGTGGCGAGATCTTGGCATTTCGCTGACTCACAAGGAATAAAGGTCAGAGAACATACCGGTGAGAATTCGCGAATCGCGAAATCACGACTCGATCTGAGCCGTCGGATTGAGAAAAATCACAAGCCGTCGATCTGATGCGATCGGGAAATTGGGATTCGAAAGGACAGAGGTGTGCCATCATCCGAGGTCGCAAAGCGCAAAACCCCGAATCGATCGCAGTTGTTGATCAAAGAGAGGCCTAGACCGCCAATCTAGTGCCATCGACATTTCGGGGATTGGGAGAATAGAGGTGCAAGTCGTTCGACTGCGCGAAACGCGAAATCCCGATGAAATCTGGACCGTTAGATACAGAGGAGCGTGAACCGTTGATTTGGGAGGCTCCAAAATTTCCGCATTTCGGAGTTCGGGGCTTGTAGAACATCGTGACGAGAGTTCAAAGGTCGCAAAATACCGATCCGCGAAATCCCGAATGGATTTGGATAGTCAAATCATAGGAGGATCTGGACCGTCAATCCGCAACAGAGGATAGATCAGAGTTTCAGATTTCGGGATTCAAAGGAGGAAAGGTTGGAGTTGCATCGCAACTTCGCTAACCGTGAAACCCTGAAAAGTGGACCGTGGTCATAGCGTCATGGTCCTGTGGAGGAAGGATACGAGAGGCGCTGAGGGCTCGTTAAGCCCCTTTTGTAGTTTGGGATTTGGAGAGTTGGGAGTGGCTCACACACCTATACTCTTGAGGACACGAAACGTGACACGCTCTTTGTGAGCAAAGCCAGTGGTCACGTGAGGAAGGAGCTCGCGCTCAGTGCTTATTCGTGCGGGGCTGAGTTTGCATTTGGACCGATTCCACCATTACAGCTGCTACAGTTGCAAAATAACATAGCTCAAAGCCCTAAATCAGTAGATCTTTCACTCGAATAGTTAGATCCAGCCAGATCGAAGTCAAAGAAGTACTCTACACCGCGTATTTCGGTCTGAAATAGAAACCTCTCACATCATGAAGGAGAAACCTCTGAAGGTATGTTTCTCTCATACCACAACACTGAAGAACATCATAAAGATGTCTGGTTGCTGGACAGTTGGACAGTCGATGCAACAATCACATGACAAGTAACAAAGATTTACTCTCATGCATTGATTCTTCAATTTCCTCTGATATTACACTTGGAAATGATTGCTTAGTCAAAGTTCAAGGAAAAGGAACTGTACCTATTCTTAATAAACAACATGTAAAGAAAGACATAAACAATGTCTATCATGTTCCAGATCTGAAACATAATCTATTAAGTGTAGGACATCTCATTGAACATGGCTATAGGGTACTTTTTGAGGGAGCCTCATGCAGGATATATGATAAAATCCCCAGCAGAAAATTGATTTCTAAAATCCACATGACTCAGAATAGGATGTTTCCCCTGACCCTCAGAACTGCAAATCTCATCCAAACATATGCACAAAGTGCATCCACCCCCAATCAAACTATGGTTTGGCATACAAGATTTGGACATCTACCCTTTCAGAGTCTAAGTCTTCTACAGAAGCACTCCATGGTCAAAGGTCTCCTTATCTTCAAAGAGAAAAATCCCCCATGTGACCCTTGCATACTTGGAAAACATAAGAGAACTAGTTTTCCAAAGTCCTCCACTCAAGCCAAAAAACATCTCTAACTTGTTCACACTGACCTATGTGGACCAATGAAAACAGAGTCAATAGGTGATAGCTTTTATTTTCTAACGTTTATTGATGACTTTAGCAAGAAAATATGGATCTATTTTCTCAGAGACAAGTTTGAAACTTTTGCAAAATTCAAACAATTCAAAGCTGAAGCTGAAAAACAACATGGCAAATATGTAAAAGAAATCAGGTCAGATGGAGAAGAAGAATACAACTCCAAAGAATTTGCAAATTTCTGCAAATCACAAGGCATCATCATGCAAACTACAACCAGGTATACTCCACAACAGAATGGAGTGGCTAAAATGAAAAATCAAACAATTATGAACATGGCAAGAAGCCCACTCAAAGAGAAATGTCTGTCAAATACTTTTTGGGTTGAAGCAGTAGCATGCTCAGTCTATCTCTTGAATAGATCTCCAACCACCAGTCTCAAGATGAAAGTCCCTCAAGAAGCATGGAGTGGGACAAAGGTGAATGTTGCTCATCCAAGGACATTTGGATGCATAGCATACGCTCACATACCTTCCGAATGAAGGAAGAAACTGGATGACAGAAGTGAGAACTGTATCTTTACTAGATACAGCGAAACATCAAAAGCTTACAGGCTTTACAATCCAATCTCAAAGAATCTAATTCTCAGCAGAGATGTAAAATTTATGGAAAATCAACTCTGGAACGAATCTGAAAATCAACAAATGGACAATCAAAATCCATTGCTGCCGAGTCCTGAAAACGTAGAAGACTTAGGACAGCCAATACCTCAACCTGCTCTTCCAAGATTGCAGGTAGAAGGACAATCTGAAAACTCTCAGGATAAATCAACTTCCAGCAGAGACTCATCCCCTGAACTTCCAAACCAAAGAACTCGAAGTTTGAGAGAAATCCATCAATAGTTGGATGACATTGAACATCACAACCTTTTTTCTTTAATGTCATGTCAACCCACATCTTTTAAAGAAGAAGCTGAGGAGCCACATTGGGTTCAAGCAATGAACCAAGAGATTGAATCCATTGAGAAGAACAAGACATGGGATCTTGTTGATCTGCCTAGACACAAGAAAAGTATTGGTGTCAAGTGGGCTTACAAAACTAAACTCAATGAAAAGGGGCAGATTGAAAAGAACAAGGCAAGACTTGTTTCCAAAGGATTCTCACAACAACCAAGTATTGATTATGGTGAAAATTTTTCTCCAGTAGAAAGGTTAGACACTGTAAGGACTCTCTTAGCCATAGCAGCTCAACACAAATGACAAGTATACTAGATGGATGTCAAGTCAGCTTTCCTAAATGGTGTATTAGAAGAAGAGGTCTATGTGGATCAACCACTTGGATTTGAAGTCCAAGAGCAGCCTACCAAAGTGTATCGCTTGAAGAAAGCCTTGTAGGGTTTGAAACAAGCTYYAAGAGCTTGGTACAATAGAATTGACACTTACCTGGTCAAAAGTGGTTTCAACAGAAGCCAAAATGAGCCAACTTTATACASCAAAACAGATCAGCACGGTAAAATTTTGATTGTATGTTTATATGTTGATGACATGATATATACTGAAAATCTTGAGTTAACCAATTTTAAACATGCCATGCAATTTGAGTTTGAAATGACAGATTTTGGCATAATGAAATATTTTTTGGGTATTGAGGTTGATCAATCAACCAAAGGCATTTTTGTCTGTCAGCAAAAGTATGCAGTAGACATCATCAAAAGATTTTGCATGGAAGACTGCAATCCAGCAGAAACTCCTATACCCCTAGGCACAAAATTGGGCAAGAAAGATGAAAGCACCACAATGGAACCTACCCTATACAAAAATTTAGTAGGAAGTTTGTTATATCTTACAACAACTAGGCCTGATATTATGTATGCAGCCAGCCTTGTTTCCAGGTTTATGGAATCCCCCAAAGATTCTCACTGGAAGATGGCGAAAAGGATTCTGAGATATGTTGTAGGAACTCTCAATTTTGGCTTATGGTACACTCAGTCTGATGATAATCATCTCTCTGGTTACACAGACAATGATTTTGCAGGAAGCGTAGATGACAGGAAAGCACCTCAGGACATGCTTTTCACCTAGGCACGAACTTGATTTCATGGGCATCAAAGAAGCAACCCATTGTATCAATATCTTCTACAGAGGCAGAGTATGTTGTTGCTACCTCAACTTCATGTCAAGTTGTGTGGCTGAGAAGAATATTGAATGATATGTCACATATGGAAAAGGAGCCAACTCCTATCTTCTGTGACAACACCTCATCAATTGCTCTATCTAAAAATCATGTGTTTCACAAGAAAAGCAAGCATATTGACACTCGCTTTCACTTCATTCGCGAGCTCGTCAATAATGGTGACATAGCACTTCAATTCTGTGGCTCTCGAGATCAGCTCTCATATTTTCACAAAGCCACTGGGAAAATATGTTTTTGATTTTCAGAGACAACACTTGGGCATTATCAATGTTGATGTTTGTAACTGGTGAGTTTAAGAGGGAGTGTTAAATATAATGTAACCTCAACAGTCTGACTTACACTAGCCAGCTATACTTTAGTTTCTTGATTTTCTTGAGCCTGTTTAGCTCAGCTCTTTTCCCTTTTCTCAATGTACTCTTTTCTGATATACTCAATATACTAAATACGATTTCTGCTCTACTCTTTATGTGTATTCTCTGCCTCTAATTTTATCAATAACTGGGATAGATTTTTGAATTATTATATGAAAACAACTACAATATCAAACTTAACAAGAAGGCTTCTATGATCCAAGAGTCTAAGTCTTTCATATGGAGGGTTTCAAAACTTCTTCTTAAAGTATGAAGCTTGAAAATTTTCACCTTGTCTCTACCCTAATAAAAAGTTTCAAGGATATCGCACACTTGTTTGGTGTTATTGGCTACGCCAATCTTTAGAAGGATTGCATATTGAAGCTCTTGTTGTATAAGATAAAGTGCTCAAGAATCTCTTCATCTATTCTTGAGAACTACCTGTAGCTATACATTTGTCATGGGGACTAAATTAGCATGATCTGGCTTAGTAAAACCTAAGACAACCACCTCCTAATAATCTTTATATTTGAGAAGTGTTTGCATCTTAATGAACCATATTTCTAAGTTTTTTTCTTTATATTTGAGAAGTGTTTGGTTTCTCAGTTTTTTTCTGTTAAAAGAGGGGGTTGAGGGTTGCCGGTAGTAACCATTGATCCTTGAATAAACATCCCTTTTTACTTGAGCGGATACGTCATCCAGATTCCACACCAAGTATTATCTAGGCACACACTCAGAAATCATTCCAAACAAAATATTTTTTTAGCCGATCGCACCCTTTTTCTTGTGCCTTCCTGCAACGGAAAAGAAGGAAAGAAAAAATGAATATTTTCGAGTTTTGGTCGTGCCCTAGCAACTTGGAAACCCGCGACCATACAGCTTGGTCGCTCCTTCTATAACCTTTCTCCAGCAACCAAGAAAAATTCTCATGCTCTCGTCGGTTAGTCTCTCCTTCATGTAGGCTGGGATTTCAATTTCCTGCTCTGCAAAACAAACTAATCTCCTTTGTTCGAAGGGTCTTAAACCTACTCTAATAACATGTTAACAATCAAAGCAGAGGCAAAGAATTATGCCTGACCTATGGAGCATATTAATATAGGTAATACATAAGATTTTGTTTTGTCAGAATCTTCTCCACTATCACCACTAACTAATAAATGCATAATTAACTCTCTATATTTAAACCATCTCTAACTATCTACAACTACATCATTAAAGAATTAGTGGGAAGAGTAATTATTAAATTCCAACATTAGGTGGTCAGTGTAGTTCTAGGGTGCATACATAGTGTAGATGTGAATCCCACTCTTGAAAACTCTTGTTGAGAGAAAGAAGATCCATTAATGTATTGTATCCATTTAGTTGTTGATAATACAATGAGTGTTCTTTACAATGTTGAGTTTTTCTCCTTGAAAGTTTTTCCCCAAAATTGTTGTCTAATAGTTATTGTTTATTTCATTTATTAAAACTATTTTTTTTTAAGTTTTTGCACACTCTTCTCTGATAGATTAGAAGCATACTCAACAACTCTTCTTCCTTTCATAAATGAGGAAGAGAAGATGAATTTTCACATGAAGAGTGAGATGGCCACTTAGTCCAATCCCAAAGAGAAAGAGCAAGAGGGTGACCTAGGAAAAGACCCCTTCCTGCATAAGTCCATCCAAGGAAGATGACCAAAAAAATGTTTGAACATAATGAATGTTAAAGTTTAACCTAGGAAAAGACCCCTTCCTGCATAAGTTCATCCCAGAAGATGACCAAAAAAATTGTTTGAACACAATGAATGTTAAAGTTTAAATAACTCTTCTTCCCTATAAGAGAAAGGTCTCAAGCGCCGATAATGAGGGAATTCTCCTTTTTGAATTCTCTAGGTATGTTGTCTAGCATATCTGAGAAATAAAGCGTCGTGCGAGAGCTCAAGTTAAAACTTGGACAGAGTAAGATAAGGAGTACCTCCTAACATTCACATCCATGTTGTGTTCATAACTTGGGTCACGCTAGAGGAGGGAAAGTTATGTTTTCTTGGAACTTTTCCCTCTTTTGGACTATTCAGGATTTCAGGTTCATAACCTTGGAAGAGACCTTTGCCCTGTTTTGAAATATTTAGGAGTATATGGTCATTGCCTGGGAGGAAAAAGATGGAAGTGCGGCTTGGAGTGGTAAGAGGAGAAACCCAGAGACTATAATGACTGAGCTAAAATAGGGTATTGTGGAAATCATGGTTGGCATTCACAGGATACAATTAATACTCGATGGGACGAGACACAGAAAATCTCGACGAGTCTATCGTTGTTAGCAACTAGGCATGTTCGTCTGGTCTATTACAATGTTGCAGGTATCATCATACTATTGCCAAACCAGATATTGTCGATATTATCACCGGAATTTATCCGATAATTAAGATAATTTAAAATTATCGCGATAATTTTCGATTATATCCAGAGTCGAACGAATTTAACACTAACTATTTTTTGATCTTCTTCTTTCACCTTTAACTTGCGATTTTGGGATATTTTTTTCTCTCATTTTGCTAAAGCTGCCCAGAAAGATTTAGCTATTAGAACATTTTGACCATTTTTCATCAAGCAAACAAGGGGAAATCCATATTTTCCATTGCCATCAACTAAGTATATGTGGAGTAGTGATCTACTCCAATCTACCATATCCATATCCTTAGGTATGTAGAAATATTTATGCTTTTCTTTTCTTCTTTTTTAAGATTTAGTGTAGGGTTTGTAATGTCCATTAAATATGCATCTTCTTGTCATTTTTTAATGGAATATTGAACACTTATGTAGCTATAATATTGAATTGAACCATTTTTTAAGTGTTTTGTGGATCTCGAATTTGAATTCCCCCATTTGTTTTGTGCCATAGGTTTAAATTTCAAAGATTTAATGATTGGTCAACAAAATGGATCCAGTGGGAATATGGTGAACCAATAGGTTCTAATATAACAAAACTAAGTTGCAAGCTATGTGGATCTCGAATTTGAATTCCCCCATTTGTTTTGTGCCATAGGTTTAAATTTCAAATATTTAATGACTGGTCAACAAAATGGATCCAGTGGGAATATGGTGAACCAATGGGTTCTAATATAACAAAACTAAGTTGCAAGCTATGTGGAAAGGAAATGTATGATGGAATCAATCAGAAATTTTCCATGCAGCTACCCTAGATGTTGTCCTTGTTGCAAAGAACTCAATTCCTAATATTTCTACAAAGAAAAATCAAAGAGAAGAGATTAGGAACCAAACCACAAGCTTTTCATGGGCAGGGGAAACCTAATGTTCCACCATTCCTTCTTAGTGATTTATGTCTATCCTTAAAGTATGTAGAATCTAGATGCCTAATGATGATCATCTCATGAGATACATTTATTTCCATTTTCATGTGATTTTTTATTACCTTGTCATACTTATAACTCAAGAAACAAGACAAATATCATATTTCAATATAGATGGTTGATGTACCACTTGACATCTTATACATCTTATATATCAGTTCTATTTTTATATTTATGTAGCAATGTCTTTGTTTGATGTTGTTGTTGCTTTAGATGTTTAAAAATTTGAAAAATTTTGATTATTTTTGTTTTTTTAAGTTTCCCCATAATTTTTCATATTTCCTAATATTGCCAATAATTTCAATTTTAGACCCCAACCATTTTAGATAACCATAAATGCACCATTAGTCAATTCTACTACTTTACATTCTAAAAATTCTAAACATAATTATAGCTTCTCTACTAATTAACTATGAACACTTTGAATAACAACCTATTAACTATGAACACTTTGAATAGCAATATATTTCCTAATATTACCAATAATTTCAATTTTAGACCCCAACCATTCTACATAACCATAAATACACCATTAACCAATTATACTACTTTACATTCTAAAAATTCTACCAAAAATTCTAAACACAATTATAGCCTCTCTACTAATTAACTATGAACACTTTGAATAACAATCTATTAACTATGAACACTTTGAATAACAATATTGAAAGAATAACAATCTATTAACTATGAACACTTTGAATAACAATATTGAAATACGATATGGAGGGTTCGTACCCTTCCAACTTTGCTTTATTAAAAAATGATGGCTTTAGTATCATTATCCTAATCCAGATGATCTAGAAGAACACTAGCAACTAGGCATGTCGGTTTTGATTTCTATGGTCTCTATTATGCCGACTCTCGTCTATTATGATAATTTACATTCTAAAACTTCTCGAGACGTTTATTTCTTACTGCAAACTCTACTAATTAACTATGAACACTTTGGATGACTATATACCAGCACAGTCACAAATTCGTAATTTGTGGTTGGTAAACGCTGAAAGGATGGCTTGCAAAACTTGAATTGTCGGGAAAGAGAAACGGTTCAGAGGTGGACGAAAGGAGTTGGCTGGAAGGAGGCAGTGTATCCAGAACGTGGCTGGTGAAGGCCAAAGGTTTAGATTGGCCTAGAGAATAAACCCTAATCATTCATACCTGGCAATCAACTAGCCACCATAGTAAATTTTAAATATGATTAAGTAAAAGTAAAAAAATGAACATGTAAACTGATTTCTTTATAATAGTGAAGAAGTTAATGGTTGAAATCACAACCATTAATTTATTGGGACTACTAAAAATATTCCATCAATATTTAATCGTGTCCATACAAAACTGATTAAACACTAAAAACCTATTAAATGTACCCATGATCAATAGGTATACCCTTTAGACGTAATTAAAATATGGAAGATTCCTACCCTTCCAATTCAAAAAAGGATAATTTCATAACATGCTCCCTCCCATCTAGAAGCACCCGTACCTTCGTTATCTTTTCTTTAATATTTAGGTTTTGTCACCCTTTTGGCTGATTATGTGATAACAATTTTGGATGGGAATGACCTGTAAGCTCTTGTCAAGCTTGTCGGTTGTTAATTGGACCTTCCTCCACCGTTGTAAGCTAATTCTATTTCTTTTAAATAAACAAGAAGATTTTCTTTTTTTAAATAACCGAGAAGATTTTAGTCAATTTAACCTGAATCGTTATGAACCTTTTTTTAAGAAGAAGAACACTCATCTATAAAATATTTATATCAAAACCTTATTAACACCTTTACATAGTCTTGATAACTGGTCAACCAACTGATAATTATATAATGATATTTTTGCTTTCAAAAACTCAAACTTTAAAAAGGCTTTGCTTCTATCTTTAAAAAAATACAGCCCAAAACTATATAAGTTGTTAAAGGAAACACAACTCTCAAACAAGAGATGCACAAGAAAAAATTGAAGCCTCGCCAATCTACCAATTTCAGTTTTGGAAACCGATAGGAAACTGAACAAGGTAATAAGTTGAGAAGGAATATCATAGAAGTGAACAACTATATGATAGAAAAGGATAAATAGGTATTTTTCACCATAAATAATCAAAGGAACTGTATCTTTGCCTAGAGAATACATTCAATCTCAATAAGTATGTATTTTACATTAGTAAGCATGTAATTGTGAATTCTCAAATGAATCTATGCAAGCGTACCTTTCTTTTAAGTTGTTCTATTTGATCCACCAATATTTCAGTCTGATATGTAACACAGGAAACTAGAATTAAAACAATATTATTTACATTTAAAAAAATACATGTTAGATATTAACATAAGTGATATCATGCCAAAACTACCTTTCGTGCTCGTATATGTCTCAATCCTCGTTCAACCTGGCTCTCCAATTGGTTTAAATCCCTCAATGCGCATGATGCCAGTTCCTCGCCCAACATCTTTCTACAAGCAAATGGATAAAAACATCTTAAAGTCGAATACAAGATATATATCGATGAAATAAAATATTTAGTTCTATTGCATGGATTGGCATTGAGAGTTACGTTACCTTTGTCTTGATTCAAGAATCTTAATTTTTTCTTCCATATTTGCAATATCCTGTTTTAAATACTACACAAATATAATCATAATATGTTAGTAATTGAATATTTAAAGGTATACCAAAGCCCTATGGAATTTTAAATAAGATCGTTATCATTTACCATATGAAAATTGGTTAGAAAAATTTGTATATTTCCTTTGTATTATTATATAATTGAGGTTTTGATAAGTTGATAATATGAATACTTTATTAATATTTTAATATTTATAATAAATATAATTTTTTTTTTCAATGTTTATTAAGATAAAATATAAAATATAATTTAATTAGTTTAAAATGTTAAGATTTTTGTTGTAACTATAGTATTGTAATTGACATATAATCATTTTCTTTATATGGGCTATGGAACCCATCTCTATCCTTGGTTATGTTTATAGCTTACAAAATTTATTTTTACTTGGGTTTCTCTCTTATTACTTTATGCTTTTTTTATCATTATTATATCAAAATTTAATTTTATGAGCATGTACCATTAACTCCCAAAATTCCACATAAAACTCTTAAAATATTCATCATGATTAATGATCAAAATAAATAAATAATGATCTTAATATCTCCTTAATAGTTCATCTTTTATAGTGAGTTGACCACTTCACCCAATGGATATCAAATAAATAAATAAACACTTACCAAGATCACACGTTAAGGAACATAACACTTTACCTACTCAATATCTATTATATAGAATATCTCATAAATAAAAAGACACACTTATTAAGATCACATTAAGGAGCAAGAACCCACATAAATTTTTATTTTATGTAAGAAGGATCACATAAGGTATTGAAGGAGTCCATAAATTAGAAATTAATGGATCCTTATAAATATAATGATTTTGCATTACATGTATATTAATGTCCCATCATGGATGAGCTTAAAAGTTAACAATATTATGATAATAACACTAAGTACATTTACAAATTTGGTTAGTAGACAACAATATAACACATTTTAAATGTTGAAAAACCCAAGTAATTCCCTTTTCATATTCAGTAATAGGTCATAATTTAAATAAAAGAAATTAATGAACAATTGTTTTTGTTATTACTTAATTTTCTTATTCTTTTAGGTCTAAGAAAGTGATGTTAGAGATATATTCATCATTAGTATTAATCTTCTTTTCTCTTAATTCAACTTGAATAATTTAGGAATCAAATGGAAATAAATTGAGATTTTTTTTATAGTTATTCACCACCATTTACAAATAATGTGACTTGAAATATGCAATGAGAATAAACAACATGAACCTAGCACCTTCCCAATCTCAAGAAAGTAAATATTCACTCAAACCTTCACACAAACCAAATGTAATTCATCTATATCTAAATCAAGTAATCAAACCCTAAAACCTTACTCCCTTGAGATGAGTAACCCTTCTATCCAAAGCATTAGTTCCCAAATTAGGGACCCATACAAATTCGCAATATAATACTATGGTGAGTGCACAAAGTTGGTGGACAATAAAGTGGCAACGAAGTGAGAAGGAATGTGCACTCGCAGGAGCGTGCACACATTCCTGATGTGAGAGGTTCGACAAACCCTAAACCTCCACTCAGCAAGCCACATAGGCACATTCCCAAGAATATGTGCACATTCTCAAGAACACATGTATGTTCTTGAGAAACACATGTACAAGAACACGTGTGCGTTCCTAAAAAAGAATTGAAATAAAAATAACACGCTTACACTTTAGTAATGCGCATGCATTCCTAAAGAGAGAGCACGTTATTAGGAACATGAATGCATCCAAGTTCCCGCGAACATGAAATTAACATGAAATATCTCTTTATACCCCCTCTTACCACCCCCCCACTCTCTCT
>JZKD02S1596374.1:298150-310223 GCA_000966675.3 Picea glauca | reverse complement strand
TGTTAGCCATACATTAAAAAAAATCGTTTCGAAGATATCAAAACTTGATATACATAGATATTTAAGCATTTTTAACGTATTAAGCATTTTTAAGGTATTGAAATGATTTGGATAAATCTAAACAAAAATGTTAGCCATACATTAAAAAAAATCGTTTCGAAGATATCAAAACTTGATATACATAGATATTTAAGCATTTTTAAGGTATTGAAATGATTTGGATAAATCTAAACAATGACATTTTTGGAAACACCTAAGTGTTTATAAAGAACAATGATACATCTATTATGTTTCATTTTTGTTTATATATATATATATATATATTTTAACCGTGTTTAAAATGAAACCTATGTTACACTGTTGCCTTATTGCCTAAGGATTCACCCAAATTGTTAAAGTGTACTACAATAAACTTATTATGAAAGCGTGAATACTAGCACAGCCTCTAAAATTCTATTCACAGTGTCTAAAATTCTAAGCCTAGTAAAAATCCTGTAATAAAATTTACTTTGTAACAAAATTTTAATTGTTGTTAATGACTCAGACGTGGTAATCAGCTAGCCACTATAATAAATTTTAAATGTGATCAAGTAAAAGTAAAAAAATAAACATATAAACTGATGTTTTTATAATAGTGAGTAAGTTAGTGGTTGAAATCTTAATCATTGATTTATTGGGACTACTAAAAATATTCCATCAATATTTAATCTTGTCCATACAAAACTGATTAAGCACTAAAAACCTATTAAATGTGTCCATTATCAATAGATATACGCTTTTCAACGTAATTAATAAAACATATTGAATCATCACAAATTTAGAGAGTTGGTCTATTCAGCTCATAAATCCTTCCTAGCAAATTTTTAAAGTGGCTATACGAGGAAGGTACCTGCATGAGGCTTTCATAAATCTTAATATAAGTTAGCGTATTTCTAACTAGAGGCTATACGGAAGATTCTCTTTTTCCCTCAAAGAAAAGATAATTTTGGGTATATCCTAAACCAAGCATTTACCAAAGCTCTAGAAGTAGAGTGCAAGACGGGGATGCGCCTCTGTTTCCTGCCAGCGCACCCCGAGCATGCTATCTCCCTGCTCATCTTCTCCAGCTTCCTTGGTATCCTCTGCTTTACCTTCTCCATCTATCTACAGACCCTAATAGGAAGCCCTATTATTCCTTCCATAAATGAAATACCCATGCCTCAAAAGAGTGTCTTGTTTTAAAACGCCAGGCCACTCATGAAAAACTTATTTAAAAACACGTGGCTACCCCTCCTTCACTTTAATAAACCCCTCCTCGCTCGGAAGCTATTGAGGTCTCTAACCCCAATCAAAGTTTCGTTTTAATGGCTTGCCACCTTACACAAGTAGAACATGAAGCAGTATCTACCCACAACTGGCATATTAACGATAACACATACCGTCTCATTCTTGATAATAAAGTTTCGTTTTAATGGCTTGCCACCTTACACAAGTAGAACATGAAGCACTATCTACCCACAACTGGCAGATTAACGATAACACATACCGTCTCATTCTTCAAAATGATAGCCAAAAGAATTTGATCTCTGCCTTGATTGTTTTCGAGTTGAATCTCCTAATCATTTAATGATAGCCAAAAGAATTTGATCTCTGCCTTACTGTTTTCGAGATGAAGCTCCTAATCATTTCCCATCCCATCCTAACCCATACCATTAAGGTGGGTCAGAAATGAAGACTTCCATTCTTTGGTTAATCTCTGGTCACATTTTCTACTCCTCCGTTCACGACACAGTCGAGTGTGATGCCAATCCCTTGGATTATGCTACTTTCATTGTGGGCCGCCCATATCAACTTAATTGCCGAGCCATTTATGATGGAGGCTTGAATTAATACACTTTACACCAGGATTGACAAGATTTCATGTTTAAATATGCTGCAGAGACAGCCCCATGGGTTCCCATTAGTCATGCGGCGGTCAAGGAGGTGTCTTTCCAGCAACGCCTCCTCCATTTACCTGTACTGTCCCCTCTCAAGCAGGACACTAAGCCACAACAGAATCCAGACGCCCTTTAACACATAGTGGATGAATACAATCATGTGTTCAAATTTCCCTCAGGCTTCTACCACAAAGAGCTATTGAGCATTCTATAGAGTTTGTCCTTGGTGCACTGCTCCCTAATGCTCCTACCTACAAGTTATCACCTATCGAAAGTGCAAAATTTGAGAAACAACTGCAGCACCTTCTCGATGCCCAAAGAATTCAACCCAAATCCTCCCCTTGTGGTTCTCTAACGTTGATCATTCTCGAAAATGAGAAGAACATATGGAGGCTAGTGTCCGATTACTGAGCCCTAAATAACGTACTGTGAAAAATAGATATCCCCTACCTCGGATTAAGTATCTGTTGGATCATCTAGCAGGTGCTCGCTACTTTACTAAGTTGGACCTCCAATCATGCTACCATCAGGTGTGTGTGATCACTAGTGACACTTGGAAAGCTTCTTTCAAACTGCGTTCGAAACGAAGTTTGGTCTTTTTGAATCAATGGTCATGCGTTTTCGCTCACCAATGCTCCAACAATGTTGATGTGCCTCATCAATGTTATATTTCGTCCGCATTTTTGGGCTGTTTTGTCATCATATCTACTGATGACATCTTGATTTTCAACCAAAACTGAGATGACCACCTTCCGCCCGTTCATAATATTCTGGATCTGTTACACACAAGTTGCAAGGAAAGACATAGAAATATTTATTTCGCCAAACTTCTGTTCGCTATTAAGGTTTTCTCATTTCCCAATCTGGTATCCAGGCTAATCTATCAATTGTGCAAGCTCTCCTGGACTAGTCTGTCCCGCACTATTTCTAAGATCAAGAGTTTCTTGGGGTGACTAAATTTTTACCGCAAATTTATTCCCCAGTTTTCAGACAAAGCACGCCCCTTGGATATCCTTTCCAATCAACCGCATTTTGCTTAGGCATCTTCTGTCAATGCAACCCTTGCCTAGCTGAAGCAAGTGTTTTGTTCAGCCCCAATTCTGCGCCTGCAAAATCTTCATCAGCCTTTTGAGATAGTATCCGAAACCTCCCAGTGTGCTATTAGTGTACTCCGAAAACAGGGCGGACATCTGGTCCCCTATCATTACGAAAGCTTGTCTAACGGAAAGCTCCTTTAAGCACTCATTAAGTCTCTCAAACAATAGAGGCACTATCTGCTGGGAAAGGAGACTATGTTACATACAACCATGACCTTTTGATTTTTTTAACATTCAAACTAAGTTACAGGAACAACACCACATCAAATGGACTTCCTATATTCAACAATTCATCTGGTGATTAAGTACAAGAAGAATACCACTCAATGCTCGACTGTTCTCCTCTTTTTACACTCACCATCCTCAATGTCTGCTCAGTCATCCTTATGAATGGTGGAAATAGTAATAGATTTATGATCCTTATTTTAGCCCATGTTACAAGCTTTGCAATTTCCAACCAAGGTAAACCAAACACCATTTTAAGATTCCTCCATTAAGATGGCTGGCTGTATAAATTGAATCAATTATGTGCTTCTACTAACAAAAATAGGCTTCTCCTCGTGAACTGTTTTCCTGTTTGTGCACTCCCCATCACCAATGTCTGCTCATTCATCCTCATGAATGGTGGAAATAGTAATACATTTATGATCCTTATTTTGGCCCCATGTTACAAGCTTTGCAATTTCCAACCAAGGTAAACCAAACACCATTTTAAGAGGAACATTACGATGGCTGACTATATAAATTGAATCAATTATGTGTTCCTACTAACAAAGATAGGCTTCTCCTCGTGAACGAGGCCCATGTCGCCACCTATGGAAGTCACTTTGGTATTAATAAAACCTTGATCATTTGCAACAATATTTTTTTTTTCCATACCATGAAGAAACAAACTATTGCCTTCCTTTATACTTGTACCCTTCGCAATACGTCAAAACCCACCAACGATAACCTTGATCTTTCACATCCATTGCCCATTCCTACTAGGCCCAGGAAATCCATGGGGAAATCCATTTCCATGGATTTTATTAGTGGGCTGCCTTTGACCACACACAAACATAATGCTATATTTGTTATCATATGTCACTTTTTCGACCTTACATTCCTTATTTCCTAAATTGAATAACTCACCACTAAGAAAGCTGTAGATTTGTTTTTAACTCATGTAGGAACATTTTGACATGATTCCCAATTATTCAGTCATTTTTGAAAAACCCTTTGGCATTTGCTGGATTTTAAACTACAAGTCTCCACTTCTTTTCATCTCCCAACAGATGGCCAAACAGAGATGATCAATATCACACAGTCTACATGTTTTCCCATAAACATAAACAATGATTCAAGCATGGTGGATATTGATTATCCATAATGGAAAAAATTACTTATTTATTTTGCATCTGAGGACACGTTGGAAGCATTGGTAGGTTTATAGTTTTGCCAAAGGATATGCGTCTGGAACAACATGTTGAGCCAAGCTAGAGGCCTAATAAGGAGTCATCTAGTGTCATTGCAGGAACCGATCGTATCATGCACCAATTAGTTGGGGTAGGCATGAGTATTGCAGGGTAGGGGGAGCTACTTCATTGAGACTATCAACAAGGGGGGAATTTGAAAAGAGCATACACCACTCATGTTAGAGCAGTTTTCATTTCCAAACAGAGATGATCAATATCACATTCATTCAGGCCATCTACATGTTTTACCATAAACAATGGGATAATTATTTTCACATTGTAGTACAATCTCACACTCATTCAGGCCCTCTACATGTTTTACCATAAGCATAAACAATGGGATAATTATTTTCACAATGTATTACGTAGCTATAATAGGGTTGTTCACAATTCTACGAACCATTCTCTTTCCATGTATGCTATGGTTTTCAGCCTACTATGCCCTATAAGATACTAGTCATGCTTGCCTCTACTCTTTACATTCACCAACAGAAGGAACTAGCACCATTCTTCTTTTCAAGACACCTTAGGGCAGATCCATAACTAGGTTTGGTGTGCTCTTGAACAAGTGCAAGCCAAGCATAAAGGCCAACAAGATGGGCATCCGCTTCTAACACGGTACACGGTTGGTGATCAAGTCTAGCTTCGTTTGCCCCAGCTACATTTCAAGGGATAACAACATCATAAGGTCCAGGCTCTCCAATATGACCACTATACAATTATAGAGTGGGTTGGCCAGAATATGGTTAAAATGAGCCTTCCAGCACAGTTAAGCATCCATTCAATCATTAGTATGAATAACCAGAAGTTGTATGACCCATCCCAACTGGAAGGGGATATTCTCTTATCTAATCCCACTCACAACATCCCAGAATTCCAATGTCCAGTGTCTAAAGATATGTTGCTAGCCATATGCACCCATTTGTTACATCATGGCACAAAGCTCTCTTATTTGGTGGAACAATGTGCCTGCCCTCCAACACAGTCCAACTGGTTCGCTGCAGAAGATTTTCACACCAACTTCCAAGTACCCTCATTTGTCTGAAAAAGTGAGGATACTTTCACCTCAACCCGAGAGGAAAAATGACTAATTCGACACTTAGTGGAGCCACTTTGTCTTTATGGAACCGTTGTACATTTATTAACTTTAAGTAGTGTAGGTGTTGCTAAGTAGTTAAGATTTCGTCATCTTATAAACTCCATGATGTATGCTTGATTAGGACAATTTGATTAATGACTAAATGGTTGAGTATTTAATATAAATAAAAGGCAAAACAAAGGGCTTTGGGTTGTTCGTTGTAATTCTGGCCTGAGATCAGTCTTCTGCAACCACAACCACATCCGGTATATGAGTAACGCTCCCAGAGACGAAAATCTTTATTTTCCAGATTCAACTATCTTCTTCAGATCTAGGCACCTTGAAGCCTGCTCCTCCTTGGTAGATCTACTTATAATAGTCTTACATTTGACGTGACACTTTATCCACGCCACCTCACGATGCTTGCTCCTTGTTACATCGCTAAGTTACCACGGGTAACCTTCACGTCTAGGCGTCTGAAAAAATTTGAGTGACCAACATTAATTCAGTGACAATACCAATTGCAGTAGGTGAAGTGAAATAATAATTGAATTTGTATGATTTCACGTCAGAAACCGAGAACCAATGATTTAGGCAGAGATAATATGTCGGTTATATGAATGAGGACTAAGTCGGATCACAAATCACTCATCAAAATATGGGAAGATGAACTTTAACAATGTTTGTAGTCCGTGTTATGAATGAGGACTAAGTCAGATCAGAAGTCACTCATGAAAATGTAGGAGGATGAACTTTAACAATGTTTGTATAATAGAATATTTTCATACGTCTATACATTTGTAGAATCCCGGAGATGAGGTAAACTGCTACAATCTAATTTGCACAGTGTGCCGCTATTTAAATGCTCCATGACATTCGTAATTGCTAGATCATTGAATCATACGTAATGCTCATCGATTCAAATGAATTGTACGGACAGACTTCATTGAAGAATGAAAAGGTCATTTAGGAATGGTGTGCATTTCTCATGACTTGAGCATAATGGTCAGGTGGGGCACTTGACTACCTTAATGAAGGATGCAGGGGAGGGGAGTGCTTCAGAAAACAATGAACAACCATTACACAAGTTTTGGTGAGGTGTTTCAGCAACTGTTTCGGCAAACAATAAATAACTATTGCAACAAAAACTTAAGTAAATCACTACTGCATCATATACTGAGATCAATACTATGTTCTACAACAACCTTTTCAACAGGTTTTTCAGCAGGTGTTTCAACAGAGAGTAAAATGGCCTTACCGCAAGACAGAGTTATTGTTCAACAGGGGAATTACAACAGCAGACTAAAAACTCAAACAGTAAACAAATTATGCATGCTACAGCAAAATAAATTACTCTGTAATAAATCTGAACATTATCATGAGTTTACAAACTCAGATTCAAACAAAAACAGAGTATAAAATCCCCGGTTAACACTCTTAAAATTTTATTATCAATTTTCTCTTTGTATATCTGTTCATCCCAAAATTAGAATTACATAGATGTATATATACTGATACAATTAGTCGGTTAGTTTTCCCCTTCGTTGTACCTAAGTCGAATTTGGATTTTCCAGAACATTAATGGTTCATTGCCCCTTTGATATTTGATCAGTCAAAAATGAAACGGTGTGGCGATGATAACTCTTCAATCATTAAATGGATAAGGCGGTCAAGGCAGTGGCAATTAATTTTTGGGAGGTGGTAACTCTACAAAATTCGATCAGCTAAGATAAGTCGTCTTTTGGGCAGCGGAATGATTAATTTTTTGGCATTCTCCCCCTTAATCATTTCACCAAAAAAAAAAAAAAATCTGCAATATAATACTTCAAAAACCCCAATGTCCTTTCTATGAATTTCAAATAATTCCTTTGTTAAGAACTTTGTAAACATGTCTGCAAACTGATCTTCAGATTTGCAAAACTCTACAGAAATTTTATCACTGTTTATTAGCTCTCAAATAAAATGATATTTTGTATCAATATGCCTAGTTTTCTTCTGGAAAACATGATTACGTGGGAGAGCAGTGGTTGATTCAATGTCACAAAAAATCTAAGTTGGTTCTTGTTATTCATGCAACAACTCAGTCACAATCCTTTTCATCCACACAATCTGACATGCAGTTGTTGTTGTTGCAATATACTTTGTCTCAGCAGATGATAAAGTCACAATGGGTTGCTTTTTCGAAGCCCAAGCTACTACTCCTGATCCAAAGTTGAACACATATCCTGATGTGCTCTTCCGATCATCTACACTACCTGCAAAATCACTATCAGTATATCCAATCAGCTTAAAATCTGAATCTGATGTGTACAAGACACCATAGTTAGTTGTTCCAATAACATATCTCATGATCTTTTTTCTTGCTTGCCAATGAATACTCTTCGGAGTCTCCATAAATCTAGAAATCAGACTTACAACAAACATAATATCAGGCTTGCTGTTGTCAAATAAATAATACTTCCAACCAATATTTTATATAGAGTCGGATCAACAAATGACCTCTCATCATTCTTACTGATTTTTGTGCCAGTTGCAATTGGTGTTACAACTGGCTTACAGTTCACCATCCTGAACCTTTTCAATATGTCACTTGCATACTTATTTTGACAAATAAAAATACCATCTTCAAATTGATTTACTTCAATGCCTAGAAAATACTTCATAATTCCTAAATCAGTCATTTTAAACTCAGTTTTCATGGTTGTCTTAAACTCATCTACTAAAAGATTTCCGGTGAAAATCAAATAATCAACATACAAGCATACAATCAAGAGTTTACCTTCCTGATTTACCTTTGTATACAATGTTGGCTCACTCATACTCCTGTTGAATCCTTCACCATCTAAATATTTATCAATTATATTGTACCATACTCTGGGTGCTTGTTTCAATCCTTACAATGCTTTCTTTAACCTATAGACCTTACCTTCTTGTCCATCAATCTCATATCCTAGAGGTTGTTTCACATAAATCTCTTCTTCTATAAAACCATTTAAAAATGCATATCTTACATCGATCTGATACATACACCATTTATTGTGAGCACCAATGGCTAACACCATTCTTACTGTATCAAGCCTGGCTACAGGTGCAAAAGTTTCATTATAATCAATATTGAGTTGTTGACTGAACCCCTAAGCTACAAGCCTTGCCTTGTGCTTCTCAACTTCACCTTCAATATTTAACTTGGTCTTGTAAATCCATTTAACACCAATACAATTTTTATCTTTAGGTAAATATACAAGTTCCCAAGTGTGATTCCTTTCTATGGCATCAATTTCATCATTCATATCTTCTACCCAAACTTCTTTTTTAACAACATCATCAAAATTTACAGGATCATATGGCAATTAATGCAAAATTTCAAACTTGATCTACTTCATTGTTTTTCTCATACCGTTCTTTTAAACTTCTAGTCTTCTCACCTCTAATTCAGTTTCTTAATGAAGCTAAAGTAGCATTTGATTCATCAGTTACCTCTGATCCCATTTGTTGTCCACCATGACCTGATGGATCACCACACTCATATGTTCTGGGCGTTCTTAGTTGTGATGGGATGACTCTTGGTGATTGTCTTACAAGAGTTCTTGTTGTAGTTGTATGTGACTATGGAATTAATTTTTCATCATGTACGGCCTTCTCATCTCCATCGTCATCTTCATGTGATATTTCAAATCCACTTGAAAGTATGTTATCTCTGTTGATAACATACTTCTTGGTGACATGATTAAAGAGTTTATATGCCTTAGACTTCTCATTGTATCCAACAACGACACATTTCTCACTTTGTCATCCAACTCTCTCCTCATCTCTTCATGTACATGTGCATAAGCTACAAACCCCAAAATCGTCAAATAAGATACGTTGTTATTCTTACCACTCTAAGCTTCCTAGGTGTTAGTTTTAGGGTAAAATTGCATAACTATAGTCTCTTTTAAATTACAATGATTAAAACAACTTAGATCTGTAGATTAATCAGAGATAAAAACATATAGAAGATAGATCTATAAATGACAGTAGCAACATAAGAAAGAAACTCAGATCACATATGAATATGACTCATATCTAAGGCAGTAATGAACAACTCTGAATACAACAGTAGGTCTATATGATTAAACAAAGATCTCAGATCTAAAACTCTGCCTAATTATTTTACAATGAACAATCAAATCTGTAATCAGATCAGATCCAAATCAAAGGGAGATAAGTAGGAAGCATACCTGGTACAGCAACCTACCTCTGAAGATAGCACAATAAACACAATAGGTATAGATCCTGTTTGTATGCTCAGACAAAGGTTCAGTTCATGGATCAAGTGTGGATCTCTATGCCAAATACTGAAGGAACTTTCTTGCCACCAAGCCCAAAGGTCACAGGGATGAAAACACAAAAAGAAAAGAGCCCAAACCCTCACAACAAAACCCTTTCCCAAGAAAAACCTTCAGATCTGAAAATACTGGACTGTGTGTAAACCCTTGTCTCAACAGTGATGTAAAATGAGCAGTTTAGAAGCTTTAAAAAAAAGTACCCCACAACACTGCCCTAGCTAGACGGCCGCACAAAAGACTTAGTATAGGGATACCGACTCACTGCTCATACACTGAAACCCAGCCAACGAATGCACTTACCCTAAGCACAAAAGGAGAACACAACAGATCTGAAAAGGGCCGCACCAGTACCTTCTTCCAACTCAGGAGAGGACGCACCTAACTAAGCCCAAACAACAATGATAACAGCGGCAGCTTGAATGCTTACACACAGCAGCAAGAAAGGGCAACAACCATAGGCTTATTCACGACAAGGAGGATGCGGCAGCCACCAGGAATTAGCAGCAGTGAGGACGCGGCAGCCAACAAGTAATAACACATCAAGAGGATGCGGCACCAACAAACATCAACAGCATATCAAGAGGACGTGGCACCAACAAACATCAACAACAAATCAAGAGCACTGAGGCCGCAGACTTAGAGAGGCTCCACGCTATCTCAAGAAGAAAGAATGATTGGTGAATAGGTGTAGGGGGGGTTTCTTATATAGTATTTAGGTTACGGTTATGGCTAGTTTAAGTTAACTAAAAAATCACATGTTTAAATTTGGAATTTAAACATGTGACAATAATATTTAGTATTTAACTTTAAAACATTACCCCTTAATAAACCAACAAAACCCCAAACCAATCAGCCAAGGGTAAAGGAGGGTTTGCAAGGTTGCACTACTCATTCCTTCATATCACATGGTGAACCTATTACTTTATCATCACTGCATATGGGACTTATCCCTCTTGTGGTTATGTCCTTCTTCAAGGAAGGTCATGTACCATCAAGTACTTGATTGAGAATCAAGTAGCCCCAGGACTTTTCCTGGGGTCTTATCCACTAAGGTCAGAGACCAAGGATCAACCTATGCCCTAGGCATGGGTACCCTGGACCATGTCCAGGGGCCGCAGACATATCTACGAACCTTAACTGCTTGGTCCCAGACCAAGAAACCCATGCCCCAGGCATGGATACCCTGGACCATGTCCAGGGGCCCTAGACATATCTAGGGCTTTAACTACTTGGTCTTAGACCAAGAACCCCAATGATATACTAGGGGCCCTAACAAGGGTCTTTTGCCATGGCACTGACTGTTTGGTCCCAGACCAAGTACCCCAGGAGTGCACTGGGGGCCCCAGACTTCTCTAGGGTCTTAGCCATCCTCCAGGAGAATGGCTCTCGCAGCTGCATATAAATTTAACACTCCCTCTCAGCAAGAGAGGCATTCTCAGCTACACCAAGCTTGTCATGAAAGTATACAAACTTTGTCAAGGACAGTGGCTTGGTGAAAATATCTGTTGTCTGTTCTACTGTCGGAACATACTGAATGGTGAGAACTTTCTTCTAAACCATGTCTTGGATATAATGATATCTCATTTCAATGTGTTTCGATCTGTCATGAAACACCGGGTTCTCTGTGAGCTTTATACAGCTCTGATTGTCACAGTGAATAACTGTGGGTTCAAGCTCTGACCTGAATAAGTATGAAAGTAGCTTCCTGAGCCACACTACTTCTCTGCCAGCAGCACTAGCAGCAATGTACTTTGCCTCTGCAATGCTTTGGGCTACAGAGCCCTGTTTCCTGCTGGACCAGGAAATCATAGCGGAACCAAGATTGAAGTAATATCCGGAAGTACTCTTCCGGTCCACTACACTGCCCATCTAATCTGAATCTGTAAAGCCATGTAGCATCACACCTCCACTGGATGTGTATCTGAGACCATAGGCTATGGTCCCCCGAACATATCTCTAAATATGTTTTACTGCAACCATGTGTATATGTTTTGGTTCACACATGAACTGGCTAAGAGAAATTATAGCATAGCAGATATCGGGTCTCGTATGTACGAGATACATCAAGAATCCAATGATCTGTCAATACACAGTGGGATCTTCTGGATCTGTGCCTGTGACTTGATCTTGGAGTTTCTTTAAGTTGGAGATCATTGGAGTAGTCATGGACTTGCAGTCCATCATGCCAAATCTGCGAAGG
>JZKD02S1596374.1:265813-277617 GCA_000966675.3 Picea glauca | reverse complement strand
AGGTTTAAATCTTTCCAAGCCTTTAGCCTCTCTCTTTGACTCCATTTACCCAAGGCACTGGTCTAAAACTTGCAACGTTGAGTCTATAGTGTTAAAACAATCTCTCAAACTTTCAAGAATTGAAAACCTAAGTAACCCTAGTGATTTTACTAACCCTAACTAGTTGATGACGTCTTGCCTCTTTTTAACCTTTGCTTGGTACTAAAGTTGCGGCTAGGTCATCTGAGGATAGACTTTGAGTTGTTGATCATCTTCATTGGTTTAATTGGCAAAACGTTCTTCTCATTGTCTATCAAAACTAACATAGATTAGGGCTCACGTCACCCTTAAGTTGTATAGTGACGCAGCAGCAACAATATATATGTATGAGCACATTTAATGCGTTGTGATAACATAAGGACTGATTTTATACATTGAATGCAAGTACCATTTTGTATTTATTGAAGAAGTAATATAAGCCATTGTCTTTGTTTGCAATCATTGACTTCGTCAATATTTACATTTATCATTGCTCATATGTATTTAAGATAGTCATTTGTTTATTGAAGTAGTAACCACTGCTTGCACGTTTTAGTTTTATCTGCCTTGTCTCACAAACAGGTGCCTTCTCAGTGGAATACCTTCATTTTTTACTATCTCTCTTGGCAGTAATCTGTGAAAGGAAACTCTCATCTCGATCCTTTAAACCTTAAAACCTTTCAGAACCCCAGATTACTAGGGACGTCTCCCTTGGGATTAACCACCCTAAATAGAAAGAGCTCCCTATCGAGGTGACAGTGGGTGGAGAAGCTCCGATTACGCCAGTTTGAGTCTTACCTCCAAGCTACTAAACCTATCCTACAAACTGAGCGATAATAGGCTCTTTCCCTGTCAAGTCCCAAGGTTCTAGCTTTTTCATACTCAGAGCTCTTGTACCCTTTAGGGGCACCATTGATGACTTGTAGCATTTCATGCCAATATGGTCAGCGAAGAACATTGAATGGTTTACCACATGCATAGAGAAACCTAAAAAATATGCATCCACATCATCTCTACAACCATCGTCAAGGAAATATGATAGTGTTTTACGCCCTGAAGACGAAGGCGAGAATTCACTAGCATGGGGGGATGCAGATCGACCAATGAACATTCTTAGTGCACTCTCACGTTCAACCTTTGGTCTTTGTATTTATTTTGTGTTGCCTACTCTCCCCTTTAGTATCTGAGTCTGTCTTCAAGTGGCACACCCACACAAGTTTTGACTCCTATACTCTTACCTTCATCCTAGTACATCATCCCACACATATGCTTTCTCACACAAGTATAGGAACCTATGTATTTTGTATGACAATGGTGACATGTAAATTTTGTGGTTCCATCCCCTTTACCTCCCCCAATCCTTGTGACATACTTCCACAGAGGTGTGTACTTCTCTTTTGATTTTTGGGAATCATGATCATCACAATCGTTTTCATTGTCTTCGTCCCCCTCCATTCCTTCCTCCTCTCCTTGGTCTGTGTTGTCCACTTCTATTTCTTCATCACTATCATGCTTATTTCGCTGTGAAATTCCCATCACCACCATCAAAATAACAAATGGAACCAAAATGACATACCAAATTGACATCATCATCATGATTGTTGAACCTTGCTAATAACTTGCTAGATGCAATAGAATGATGAAGGAGAAATGGGAAAGAGTATGATAAGAAAACATTCAAATAATCAACATACCATAATATACTAGTTTACAACAAATGGATTTTATTTATTTTTAAACAGGAAACAAGAATGGGCTTAAGAGCCCACCTTTTTATCTCTCCAATGGTGGTTGAATATGACTATGGTAGCCTTCAATATCTCTTCTAAGCTCTCAGAAATGGAAGCCTTCAATCTTTCTTCCAAACTCTGAAATCTTCCTATGGAAGCCTTCAATATTCCTTCCAAATTCTCCAATCCCTTCCAAGATCTCAAATCTCCCTTCATTCTCCTTCAATATTCCCTCAATCCCATCAAGAACTAGCAAGAACCCTATCAAAACCCTCATAGCAAAGATGAGTGAAATGAGAAATAGAATCAGAGAAAAATGGAGTGAGTCAGTGTTTCAATCCCTTAGAAACCCTAGCCATACCTTTTCCTCTCTTATGGAACCTTGTCTTGGTTCCCATTCACTCCCAAAACAAACAAAGAATACTCTCTCTTGCCTCACACGCGTAGATTGAAGGTAAATCCTTAGGGAGCATTTTTAATGGAGGGAGCGCTCACGGAGTGAAAGCTCCCTACTCAAGAAGCGAAAGCTCCCTTAGCAGGGAGCAAAAAGCTGCCTGGGAAAGGAGAGAAATTCTCCCTGGGCAAGAAGAAAAATACTCCCTGGCCCAGGGAGCGCGATTCCTAAATGCTCCCTTTGCGAGCACGATTCCGAAGTGGAGGCGTGAGGGGGTGGGTCACTTCCTTGCAACACAGGGTACAACTATAGATTCAAATTTCTTTGGCAAAGATCTGAGAACTTTCTCTATTACTCTCTTGTCTAAGAGGTCTTCACCATAATGCCTTAGTTGATTCACAACATTCATGACTTGAGTCATGAAATTATCAACGGACTCGTTGCCCTTCACCTTCACATTTTCAAAGTCTCTTCTCAAATTCTGAACCTTGACAGCTAGTTTCAAGAATGTCCCAACCTTGAATTGACAAAACTAAACTTGACACCTTCGGAAATATAGTTTCAGTTAGGCCTTGTTGAATAAGACCGAGGGCTTTGTTGTCTTTCTTTCTGTTCTCCTTTAACAAAATCTGTTCAGCATTTGTCAGAGTCATTTATGTTGCTTGGTCAGGAGGCTCTGGATAACCAATAGTAACAAACTCTCAAAGATTTTGAGAACACAAGATTGTTCTCATTCTGATAAACCAAGAATCATAATTTCTTTCAGTCAAGACATGAATCTGTGGTTGAACCAAATTTCATTTTGTATCCATTTTAGATCAGATTCCAAATCAATGTATTCAGTTACAACGAGGAAATAGAAATATTACGAGCTTTGGTACCACAATGAAGGATGCAGGGGAGTGCTTCAGAAAACAATGAACAATTACTACATGAGTTTCAGCACTGTGTAACAACACTTGTAAGCTACAACCAATTCTTTCAACAACTGTTTCAGCAGGTGTTTCAGCCACTGTTTCAACAAACAATAAATAATTGTTGCAGCAAAAACTTAAGTAAATCACTCTTGCATCATACACTAAGATCAATACTCTGTTCTACAACAACCTTTTCAACAGGTGTTTCAGTAGGTGTTTTGGCAGAGATTAAAATGGATTTATAGCAAAACAAAGTTATAGTCGAACAAGGGAATTACAATAGCAGACTAAAAACTGATATTATAGCAGCAAAATAATTTCATTGAATCATTCCCTGCAACAATAAATTAACCATTACTTGTGTACTAAAAACTCAATAGCAGCTAAAGCAAAATATTTCACAGCACGGGATTTTAAATGAAGTTTTCAAACAGTAAAGAGAGTATGCATGCTACAACAAAATAAATTACTCTGTAATAAATCTGAACATTATCATTTGTTTACAAGCTCATATTCAAACAGAAACAAAGTATAAAATCCCATGTTAACCCTCTCAAAATTTCATTAGCAATTTTCTCTCTGTATATCTGTCCATCCCAAAATCAGAATTACATAGATGTATATATATCGATACAATTAGCTGGTTAGTTTTCCCCTTCGTTGTACCTAATTCAAATTTGGATTTTCCAGAACATTAATGGTTCATTGCCCATTTGATATTTGATCAGTCAAAAATAAAACAGTGTGGCTGTGATAACTCTTCGATCATTAAATGGATAAGGCGATCAAGGTGGTGGAAATTAAATTATGGGCGGTGGTAACTCTTCAAAATTTGATTGGATGAGATAAGCTGTATTTTGGGTGGTGGAATGATTAATTTTCTGACACTTAAGACATGGAGAACTTTACGGACAAGAGTATGGAAATTTGATTGAAGTATTGGGGCAGTAACAAATCTAGACATACTAAAGACTTGTAAAGTTGGAGCACAGAGTCTCGCCATAATAGACACCATGGGGACAATAGTGGTTGCACGATGGATGTTCATTTGGCCAAACAAGACGATTTAGAAATAAATACGTAAGCTGAAGACGATGGATCATTTGACCAAGCAAGTCAGGAATTATTTGACCTGTATTAGTAGGTTTGGCAGTGAACCAAGATGACTAGATAAACGGGCAACACTGTTGTACTTGAGAACTAGGGAGGAGGCTGAACTGTTCTTGGGCGTGCTTGGGTGAGGTAGTTGGAAAGATGACCCAAAGATCGAACGATTGTTGGAAGAATGTGACAACATAATTGGATTGAACGTTCCTCTGTTCGTTTTTGCCATATAAGTATGGGGATGTTCCAAAATCTTCACATGACTTAGATACGGGACGAACTGTGGACATTGACAGTGGTCTTGGTAGCCACTTTTCATGGACTCTCATTGAGCTCCAATAGGTAGACTCACTGCTAAGGAGATGACAGTGAAGTCTAGTGTGCCTTTGAAGAAGGCGCCTTGGTTCAATATTAGTAGAAAAATGTTGGGTTGTCGAGGGTAACTTCAAAATCGAGGCAAGAGTGGTGAACTTGACTTGGTCCGTGAAGAACTGTGCAAAGTGAGTGAATTGTAGATGGAAAAGGCTAGTTTTGTCCATGGAGATGTGCACTGTCAAGGATTGGCCATCCAATCAATCAAGAATTGAGACACACAATGTGTGGAAGCACGACGAAAGCGGTTAAAGTATAGATGCACGAGTAGGTCCAAGGGGTGCAACACTTCGACATTTTGGAAATATTGTTAAGGAAAGTTGTAGAACAACAACTGTAGGAGACAATTGTAGAAGTGACATATCAACATGCAACCAGTGTTGTAAGGAAACAACAACATGAAGCAATGGTGACAGAGTTCGACACGAGGTATTTGTTCATCGAGGTGGATGAAGAGATCGCATGATAGCTTTGGGAAGCGAACAATGTGCTGTGTTGAGTGTCTATTGCATAAGATTGGGTACATGTTGACTTTCGGAAATTTGGCGTTTCCAACAGTCATTAGCACATAACTTGGAGTTTCCAACAGTCATTGGCACATAACTTTGGTTTTCCAGTAGGTATCAGTATGGGATTTGTGGTTTCTAGTGGCTTTTGGTTACAGATGGATGCACAAGTTCAGGCAGTGAATTCAGGCCATAGTCTTTCAGGCAGTGACTAGACAAGAGACTAGTAGCTTTGAGGCCATAGTCTTTCATTCTAGTCCTTAAACATTGAATAACCAATTCTTAGAGGGTCATAATATGGACCCCATAAGCCTTACGTGGAAACAAGGCACTAAGTTTAACTCTTAACAACAAACCACAAAAACCCTAAAAAAATCATTTATTTTTAATTTTTTGACATATAAAACACAAAAATAAAAAAAAATAAAAAAATAAAAAAAAAAACATATAAAAGATATGCCATCAAAATATGTATTTCACTATCTAATGCAAAACTAACCGTTTACTTTTATTTTCTAATCGTACCTTAGATTATATTTCACTTTTGTACTATCTATAAACTATATATAACACATTATAATGGTGAAACTCATCTTCTAAGCAGTTCATTGTTTTTATATTTCATTTTAGACATTTTTGGTGAAACCCTAGAGGATTGACCACCTCTCTTTGCAAGTTGAGCTAATTTCTTGGTTACTATTCATTTGTACTTGCAATGAATCATTGTTGGGTTGTTTTTGCATAGTTTATTCACTTCCCTAGCTAAAGTACCTAATGTTCATTATTATATGTGTTTTTAGGCACTTTTTGAGTGCTTCTCCTCACCCAAAATATGTATTTTATGCATTTTTTTTTTATCATATATCAGATTCCTAAATTGTTGTACAATGGCAACTTGGTCCAATTTGCAGCATTTAATCAACTATCGTATATCATTCATTATTGATTTTTTAAATTAGATCTCACTCTTGTGTCGTAAAAGGTACTTTTATCTTCATTTAAAGAGTGATATATTAGTGTTGATTTATACTTATGATGTAGAAAAATTATTTCGGATCTTAGCACTTATATAATTAGCTCCTAACCCTCTCTATATTGTAGTAGTTTTTACCCTAAAACTTGGTTGAATATTTGTCAGGCATTTGGCTACTTTCGTACTATTCTATCTAACGTATATTGAGGACTACAGTTTGAAGTGAACCGTATCAAAGGATACTATACAATTTTGTTTCCATGGATTGGAATACCCCCTGTGGCTTCAATGAGAGGTCTTAAAGTTAAGGGGAGATTGTGCTAAGGTCACAATGGTGCATTCTACGAGTTGTGCTCATCCCTAATAGCACCCTTACAAAGGTTGCTAGTTTGGGTGGTAACACTGCCCAACCTCATATGTTGTGTAACTTGTGTACAGATGTTCTATGTGTTGAATTCTCATGTTCATGCATACTTGTAATTGGTTAAGTGTAGAATTGGTTAAATACAAGTATTGTTGTGGAAAATTTTGAGGCCATGGTTGGACGCTTGCCTAATGTGCTTGTTGGATAGATTTAGTTGAGTAGGACTTGTTGTATCTGACTTGTTGTAGGTGTTAGCGTCAGAAGTCACTCCTGGATTGCAGCGGGAGCAAAGCCCGACACCCATCAGTTTAATGTCACGATTTGTTTATAAAGGGATGATCAAATGGAAGGAAACTCAGGACAATGTCGTCTCAACTCTGAAACTAGGCCAGGCATGCATGGGCAATGAGGTCTTAGATAAACTTCAAATAGTGAGTTGTAATAAGGGTGAGCAGGGGGAAGACTTGTATGAGAAGAGTGGGAAGGTCTGTCATAAACATCAGGTTTCTAACAGACTGGAGAAGAAAGCGTCCAAACGCAAGATCCTCTTACATTCAAACACAGAAGACCAGAGAATACAATAATGTAACAACAAATCCTTTATCATAACATAACTGCAACAATTCATGCGAATCATTCGATCATGAACTCTCTAGTATGAGACGAAAACATAGATGGAGTAAGAAAACTGTTTTTCATAAAACAAGAAATCTCAAATACAGATAAACAACTAGGAAATTAGAATGGTTGTTAAAACTTTACAGTCGGGAGCTTTGCTCTACCATCGATAAATACAAAAATGGCGAAAACGCCTACATATAATCGAAACAACAACAACAACAAAATCAAGGCGCTGCATTGAAACTTTGCGTCTGCATGACTTCTGACAGTCTGCACCTACAGTTTCTGAGTGATCGTGCACCTATGGCAAACGCAATAGAACTCCTGACAGTTCCATGGGCGAATCGACGTGCCTTTAATTCGTCGCCGGACTTTCCCATTATGGCGAAGGCGATGTCTAACCACCACCAACTACCTTAATAACTGCCTCATTGGGATTGAGGATGGGTCGGTCGACTCGACACCTTTGGGACATGGAAGACCCTTCGCACTGCCACCTGGATTAGCTGAACGGCCTGATGAATAGGTGTAGAGGCTAGCGCGAAGGACGAGGCGCATAACGAGAGTGGTGGTGCCAACACTATGATGGTGAGGTGTGAGAGAGATTACAGGGGAAGACATATGGTGGAGGGAAATAAGCGGAGGGAGGGCAGGAGATGAAATACAATGGGCACGCTTTTAGTGGGAGGCTGACGTGGAAGGAAGCGGGACACATGGCAGGTGGTGAGTGGATGATGAGATGCGAAAGGGGCCACATAGACTAGAAGAGGGGAGATGGACAGATGTCAGAGGATGAGGAAGGGGATAAAGGGAGTGAGCCTCATCGCACAATCAGATGAAGAAAAGATGGAAAGATAACATGACAATGAAGGGGGGCCCACGCTGATTAAATGCAGGAAGACAGAGGATGTCCGGATTGCCTGTGCACCGTTGATCCGGGCGCTCAAATAGCAGTCGTCGGAGAGATGCGTCCTTGATTTCGGACCCCCCCCCCCGCTTAAAGGTAGAAAGGCGGGGGGGTTCCGGAATCTCCTTGTGCACCGTTGATCTAGGCGCTCTGATCATGATCGTTGAAGAGGTGCGGCCTCGATTCCGGACCCCCCCCCCCCTCCGCTTAAAGGTAGAAAGGCAAGGGGGCTCTGGAATCCTTTGTGTGTCGTTGATTCGGGCGCGCGAATATCTACCGTCCAAAACTTGCTTGGCGCTTACCATAGGCGCATTTTGATTCTGGTACTTAGGGTAAGTGGGCTTTTAACCCACTCCTTTGCATTCTAACCCACCCTACAAGAAATGTCGCTAACAGTAGGTCAAGGTGATGTTATGGGAAGAGCTTGAGTGAAGAGGTCTCGTTGTAGTAAGCACAGTTTGGCCAAGCTATCACAGATGAGGCAAGGAAGTGCCACATGACTATAGGTGTTGAAACGACTTGAGCACACCAAGTCGAAGAGAAAATTTTTGGGTGAACTACATGTTCGTGTAACTTGATCTCTCACAATCATTTCCCATTCCTACTAGGCCATGGGAATCCATTTCCTTGGATTTTATTAGTGAACTCCTAATGACCATCTGCCAACATAATAAGGTCTTGGTTACTCTATGCCACTTTTCCATGATGACAATAATTATTTTCTAAGCAAACTACTCACAACTCATAATGTTGAAAATCCATTTTCACTCATGTTCAGGCACATTTTGGCTTCCTTCTCACCACCATCTATAATGTCAGACACCCACGACGGCATAACAAATTTTTTGCCTTTTTCTCCAAGGACAAAATTCCCAAATTCCTACAGGGGCCTAGCGCAGGCTAGCTCATTCCTCATCCTCCACCTCGTGATCGAGACCCACGACCATAAGCTTAGTTTAAAAGGCTCATCGCATTTCGCAAGATCGGAGCTCCTGATGCAAGGCGTCCCAACCTATTCATCTCCTTCAGCCCCGAAAGAGATTAAGGGGCCTAGCGCGTGCTATCCCTCTCACCTATGATCATGACATGACCCTACTCCACACGACCACAACGCTGTGACCACGGCCTACAAGCATAGATTATTTCGTGTTTCACGATTTCGAGACTTCACGTCCCTCGACTTCTCATTTCTTCGAATTCTCAGGTCTCGAAATACTGATCCCTGAGTTAGAACCTTAGCCAACTGCTAGCGCCTACCTCCTCCTCCTACCACACAAACCTGTCCTATGACCTAGGGCTGACCAACTAAGCGCGACAGGGTTTTGTATGCTGGGATTTTGCGACTTGCGAAACCGAGAGATTCTGCCCTTTGGTCTCCAGGACACCGAAACGTCGAAACTCATTCACGCTAAATCTACGGTCCAGATCACTCCTGGATCAACGACCACAATTACGTCGCAAATTTGTGAATCGTGAGTTTGTGTGGTCCTACCCTTTGACCACTCCAAGTCGTGAGTTAGCGAAATGCCACCCGACTGCCACGCATCCCTGCTGAATGGATGGTCCTGATTAAATCAAAACTTTCAAGACTATGACGAGTCCATCCTCCCATCTACACAAGGGTTAATATCGATGGCCTAGATAGCTCCCGATGGATCTTGGGATCTACGGTCCCGGTTCCATCACTACTTACGAAGGCTAAAGGGGTCAAGTTGTTAACGTCCGCGCTCCTCCTCTATATCCATTGGTCATGACAGACCTGGGGTATTTCCAAAAGGATCTCGTCCGTTTGTCTACCAACCGAAGGGATACTACCTTTCGATAATTGGATTCGCTATCCTTTCTGAACATGGGTCACGAAATTCAACCTTTCGGAGCTTCAGACTCGTGGGACTCTGAAACCTTAGAGAACTACTCTTTCTTGCACAGGTTTTCTAGACCCGGATCGCATGAACCTTCAAATGGTTCTTGGGCAATTATCCCTGATTTTAGTCAGCTTTATGGGTAAAGGCTCGGTATGGCTCCAAATTTATGAGGCGATTCCAGAGAAAAGGTGCTCTCGAGGAGCCATCCTAGAATATTGTGAAGGTCAACCAAATGGGTCTATTCTCAATGGGATGGACACAGACTTTGAAATTAACTAATTTACACAGACATCAACTATGCCATATAAGTATAAACATTCATCCATGATATTCAATTGAAAATTTAAGGAATAAAACACTTATCAGAACCACAAGGCGTGATGTAAGTACTGAGAGGGGTGCTCGTTTCCACCCAACCGTAGGCTCAGTGACTCCATACAAATTTACCACTAGCCACCCCTGAGCTAGACCACGATGCTCTAAGATTCAGTCTCTTACTTCCAAATCAACGGAAGTCAAGGACGAAGGTTACTCTCCTTCTCCTAATACAGACAAAAATCGAGGACGAAAGTTACTCTCCTACTCCTTTGTTCAGAACTCCCTGTGGTTCCAGGGTTTTGCGGATCTCTTCTGCGATCCCTGTCGCGTGTGCTCCCCTTCTCTGCCCTTTCCACACTTCCTTTCTTTCCCTCTCTGCAAGATTGTGTGTGGCGTGAATTCCCCCGTCCGTGGTCAGGTCTGAGAGTTTTACGGATGGGCGGTTCGCCCCATCCGCTCATTAACACTTGAGGAGCCTCCCCACCTACCATCCTGAGGGGAAATTCATTCCAGGGCCAGAGAGTTTCCTTGGTCTTTGAGAAAGTAAAAACCAGTATGGTACTGGTTCGGTGGAAGTTAATGCAACCATTCTAAGTCCCCTCCACCACCCTTCATTAGCCATCCTGGTCTGTTTTAGCACATCCCACTCCCAATAGTCATGCAACACATATTCATAACATAATTTACATTCATCGACCTTGTATACAAAGATCCATCAAATCAAACATTCACACCTTTGAGTTTGCCATAGTTCTTCGTCAATATAGTTACTTTTAGAAACTGAAGAAATAACATGTTACATATAATTGTGACTCCTTGTTCCTCAGTCACTTCTAGAAAACCCTTTGACATTTTCTAAGTTATAAATTGTCATTTTCCACTACCTATCATCCCTAAATAGATGACCAAACAAAAGTGGTCAACGGCATAGTCATTCAGGCCCATGCATGTTCTGCAACTATAATGGCCACTCTATGGGCCATTTTCCTTCGAAGTGTGCTATCCTTTTTAGCTTGTTACGCCCGATGAGATATTAGTAATGCTCCAATCTTTTATTTCCCAAATTAACAAAAAGAACAACAACATGCTTCTTCTTTTCAAGACACGTTTGCATAGATTGACATCATGTTCCAACTTAGTTTACGGACCTTGGGGCTAATGTTTGACTTGATTTTCCCAAGAAACATTCCAAGGGCCAACAACATCACAAGCTCCAGCCTCTTTGATATGGTCCATATACAATTATTGAACAACTTGGATAAAGTGCATTTAAATTGAACCTTCCAGCGTAATTAGGCATACATATGGTCATTAATCTGAACAACCTAAAGTCGTATGAACCATCCAAGTTAGAAGAGAACATTCCTATTTCATCTAACTAACAACATTCCAGATTTCCACTCTTCATTGTTTGAAGATACGCTATTGAACATGTACACACATTTGAACAGGGCAGAACACTCTCTTATCTGGTGAGATAGCACGACCACTTTCCAGATAAAACAAAATGTTTCACTATGGAAGATTTTCAAATCAAATACCCTCATTTTTGTGTGAAAGCAGTTTCGTATTTATTAGCTTTAGAAATCTAGGCTTTGGCAGGTTATTGAGTGCTTATCATTAAATAAACACCATTATGTATGTTTGATTTTCTTAATGATTAAATGTCTAAACATTTAATACACATAAAAGGTTTGATTTGCTTAATGATTAAA
>JZKD02S1596374.1:254902-265803 GCA_000966675.3 Picea glauca | reverse complement strand
CCCCCCCCCCCCTCCGCTTAAAGGTAGAAAGGCAAGGGGGCTCTGGAATCCTTTGTGTGTCGTTGATTCGGGCGCGCGAATATCTACCGTCCAAAACTTGCTTGGCGCTTACCATAGGCGCATTTTGATTCTGGTACTTAGGGTAAGTGGGCTTTTAACCCACTCCTTTGCATTCTAACCCACCCTACAAGAAATGTCGCTAACAGTAGGTCAAGGTGATGTTATGGGAAGAGCTTGAGTGAAGAGGTCTCGTTGTAGTAAGCACAGTTTGGCCAAGCTATCACAGATGAGGCAAGGAAGTGCCACATGACTATAGGTGTTGAAACGACTTGAGCACACCAAGTCGAAGAGAAAATTTTTGGGTGAACTACATGTTCGTGTAACTTGATCTCTCACAATCATTTCCCATTCCTACTAGGCCATGGGAATCCATTTCCTTGGATTTTATTAGTGAACTCCTAATGACCATCTGCCAACATAATAAGGTCTTGGTTACTCTATGCCACTTTTCCATGATGACAATAATTATTTTCTAAGCAAACTACTCACAACTCATAATGTTGAAAATCCATTTTCACTCATGTTCAGGCACATTTTGGCTTCCTTCTCACCACCATCTATAATGTCAGACACCCACGACGGCATAACAAATTTTTTGCCTTTTTCTCCAAGGACAAAATTCCCAAATTCCTACAGGGGCCTAGCGCAGGCTAGCTCATTCCTCATCCTCCACCTCGTGATCGAGACCCACGACCATAAGCTTAGTTTAAAAGGCTCATCGCATTTCGCAAGATCGGAGCTCCTGATGCAAGGCGTCCCAACCTATTCATCTCCTTCAGCCCCGAAAGAGATTAAGGGGCCTAGCGCGTGCTATCCCTCTCACCTATGATCATGACATGACCCTACTCCACACGACCACAACGCTGTGACCACGGCCTACAAGCATAGATTATTTCGTGTTTCACGATTTCGAGACTTCACGTCCCTCGACTTCTCATTTCTTCGAATTCTCAGGTCTCGAAATACTGATCCCTGAGTTAGAACCTTAGCCAACTGCTAGCGCCTACCTCCTCCTCCTACCACACAAACCTGTCCTATGACCTAGGGCTGACCAACTAAGCGCGACAGGGTTTTGTATGCTGGGATTTTGCGACTTGCGAAACCGAGAGATTCTGCCCTTTGGTCTCCAGGACACCGAAACGTCGAAACTCATTCACGCTAAATCTACGGTCCAGATCACTCCTGGATCAACGACCACAATTACGTCGCAAATTTGTGAATCGTGAGTTTGTGTGGTCCTACCCTTTGACCACTCCAAGTCGTGAGTTAGCGAAATGCCACCCGACTGCCACGCATCCCTGCTGAATGGATGGTCCTGATTAAATCAAAACTTTCAAGACTATGACGAGTCCATCCTCCCATCTACACAAGGGTTAATATCGATGGCCTAGATAGCTCCCGATGGATCTTGGGATCTACGGTCCCGGTTCCATCACTACTTACGAAGGCTAAAGGGGTCAAGTTGTTAACGTCCGCGCTCCTCCTCTATATCCATTGGTCATGACAGACCTGGGGTATTTCCAAAAGGATCTCGTCCGTTTGTCTACCAACCGAAGGGATACTACCTTTCGATAATTGGATTCGCTATCCTTTCTGAACATGGGTCACGAAATTCAACCTTTCGGAGCTTCAGACTCGTGGGACTCTGAAACCTTAGAGAACTACTCTTTCTTGCACAGGTTTTCTAGACCCGGATCGCATGAACCTTCAAATGGTTCTTGGGCAATTATCCCTGATTTTAGTCAGCTTTATGGGTAAAGGCTCGGTATGGCTCCAAATTTATGAGGCGATTCCAGAGAAAAGGTGCTCTCGAGGAGCCATCCTAGAATATTGTGAAGGTCAACCAAATGGGTCTATTCTCAATGGGATGGACACAGACTTTGAAATTAACTAATTTACACAGACATCAACTATGCCATATAAGTATAAACATTCATCCATGATATTCAATTGAAAATTTAAGGAATAAAACACTTATCAGAACCACAAGGCGTGATGTAAGTACTGAGAGGGGTGCTCGTTTCCACCCAACCGTAGGCTCAGTGACTCCATACAAATTTACCACTAGCCACCCCTGAGCTAGACCACGATGCTCTAAGATTCAGTCTCTTACTTCCAAATCAACGGAAGTCAAGGACGAAGGTTACTCTCCTTCTCCTAATACAGACAAAAATCGAGGACGAAAGTTACTCTCCTACTCCTTTGTTCAGAACTCCCTGTGGTTCCAGGGTTTTGCGGATCTCTTCTGCGATCCCTGTCGCGTGTGCTCCCCTTCTCTGCCCTTTCCACACTTCCTTTCTTTCCCTCTCTGCAAGATTGTGTGTGGCGTGAATTCCCCCGTCCGTGGTCAGGTCTGAGAGTTTTACGGATGGGCGGTTCGCCCCATCCGCTCATTAACACTTGAGGAGCCTCCCCACCTACCATCCTGAGGGGAAATTCATTCCAGGGCCAGAGAGTTTCCTTGGTCTTTGAGAAAGTAAAAACCAGTATGGTACTGGTTCGGTGGAAGTTAATGCAACCATTCTAAGTCCCCTCCACCACCCTTCATTAGCCATCCTGGTCTGTTTTAGCACATCCCACTCCCAATAGTCATGCAACACATATTCATAACATAATTTACATTCATCGACCTTGTATACAAAGATCCATCAAATCAAACATTCACACCTTTGAGTTTGCCATAGTTCTTCGTCAATATAGTTACTTTTAGAAACTGAAGAAATAACATGTTACATATAATTGTGACTCCTTGTTCCTCAGTCACTTCTAGAAAACCCTTTGACATTTTCTAAGTTATAAATTGTCATTTTCCACTACCTATCATCCCTAAATAGATGACCAAACAAAAGTGGTCAACGGCATAGTCATTCAGGCCCATGCATGTTCTGCAACTATAATGGCCACTCTATGGGCCATTTTCCTTCGAAGTGTGCTATCCTTTTTAGCTTGTTACGCCCGATGAGATATTAGTAATGCTCCAATCTTTTATTTCCCAAATTAACAAAAAGAACAACAACATGCTTCTTCTTTTCAAGACACGTTTGCATAGATTGACATCATGTTCCAACTTAGTTTACGGACCTTGGGGCTAATGTTTGACTTGATTTTCCCAAGAAACATTCCAAGGGCCAACAACATCACAAGCTCCAGCCTCTTTGATATGGTCCATATACAATTATTGAACAACTTGGATAAAGTGCATTTAAATTGAACCTTCCAGCGTAATTAGGCATACATATGGTCATTAATCTGAACAACCTAAAGTCGTATGAACCATCCAAGTTAGAAGAGAACATTCCTATTTCATCTAACTAACAACATTCCAGATTTCCACTCTTCATTGTTTGAAGATACGCTATTGAACATGTACACACATTTGAACAGGGCAGAACACTCTCTTATCTGGTGAGATAGCACGACCACTTTCCAGATAAAACAAAATGTTTCACTATGGAAGATTTTCAAATCAAATACCCTCATTTTTGTGTGAAAGCAGTTTCGTATTTATTAGCTTTAGAAATCTAGGCTTTGGCAGGTTATTGAGTGCTTATCATTAAATAAACACCATTATGTATGTTTGATTTTCTTAATGATTAAATGTCTAAACATTTAATACACATAAAAGGTTTGATTTGCTTAATGATTAAATGTTTAAACATTTAATACACATATAAGGGAAATTGAAGACCTTAGACTTAGGGGTGTTCGTTTACCGATTCTTGTTCGAGATCAGTTTTTTTCTTAGCTCAAGCAAGTACATCAAACCTACATTATTGAAATATTTAATTTGATACAATAAACTCTAAATAATTTATTTATTATTATTATTATATTAATCATTTATGATTTTATTATCTATATAATGTTAGAAAATTAACCAATCACATAGTAACACAAAGTAAGAAAGTATTTTTTATACTTTGCACTTACTCAACACGATTTCTTGCCTGCGATTATAAAATAATGAAAATTCATCCGACTAATAAAATCGACTACTATGAGAAGTCAAAAAACTATCTTCCTATTGACTAACTGATTTAGCATTACTGATCCATTTATTATTCTTAAAATTAATAAAAAAATTATTGTTTATTAAAAATTTTGTTTTAATTTTTAAATACACATCTAAAACGGAGTCGTCACCTGCATATCTTGCTCTTTCGTTGTATCAGTTGTGTTACTTCCCTGTGAACACTTTTCGTATCTTTCCAACATTTTCTGCATGCTTCACATGACATACATATGTAAAATATCACTAAGGTATTCAAAATCAACTCAATAAATATATATTAAGAATCATATATTTTTCATCATTGTAAATGCGATAATATGCACCTCAAAAAGATATTCATTCGTTTAATTAACTTGAATTTAAAATGCATTCTCTATATGATATCACGGCACAGATTGGTATAGTAAGCATGCCAAATAATGTGTTATAACTCATAAGAAAAAGGATAAAATTTTATTAAATAATTAATTTTAAATTTACATGAAATTTATATGTAAATGTTATAATTGTTTTTAATGTACCATTTTAGTAATTCTCTATATGATATCACGGCACAGATTGGTATAGTAAGCATGCCAAATAATGTGTTATAACTCATAAGAAAAAGGGATAAAATTTTATTAAATAATTAATTTTAAATTTATATGAAATTTATATGTAAATGTTATAATTGTTTTTAATGTACCATTTTAGTAAACCATAGATCAATGAAAATAAGACCTTTAATATTGTTCAAGTCTTAATAACAAATTAATATTCTATTCACAATTATTTATATTTAATAAATTCTTAATAGTAAAAGTTTGATATTTTATATTACCAGGCTGCAGTCAACGGGACAATTATTGATATAAATATTTTAAGAACTAACCACCACCATCAAACAAAAATAGGTCCAGCTAAGTTCAAAACCTTTTATGCGGTAGGTAAATGCCCTTACAAACATGCATACTTAAAACACTATATGACAATGTATCGAAATTCAAATATAAAATTGAAAATCGTATTCGAGGAACACAGCTGAATTCAGATCAACCTGGGCTTCCATAACATCCAATAAAATTAAGCGCTGCTTCATCTTGTTTATCCTTGGGGTTGGCAGCTTCAGAACTCTTCTTTGTGTCGGGATTGAAGATGCTCAACATCATCCAAACCCCCTTGTCTCAAGCACAGAACTCCCTCGTCAAATAATCAATACAAACACCGAAGAGGGGATGGGAGACGCAATGACAACCTGAAGCAAGCTGAGATGGAATATGATTCTAAGCACTCAAAGACTTCATACAGCCAAGTTGCAAATCCATTTTCAAATGAGACCTCCGAGAGACCAAAATAAAAGCTTCAGATTCTTTCTCAAACTCTCTCAATACCAGAAGCTATGAGGCAGTTTACAAAATATAGTCATCCCTAACTTTATATTCAGAATTCAATTCATGCTCCTGTTCCTCCCTCCATCCATTCCACCAGGTGTTTGAACTCACTACACTCCAGCGATCGATAAACCTATTCTTCCATTGTCTGTGCACTTTCTGTACATATAAACTAACGTCTACACACACCTATGATACTCTGAACAGCTAGAGCAAACTGAGGAAATTTTTTCACCGTGATTTTGTAGGGTACTCATGGATTGCTGCAATTCTCTTCTTGTGGGATTTCTCTATGCTACCTGGCTTCTTCTCATCAGACTTCTAGATCTGGGTGGGATTTAGATATGCTACCTGGCTTCCTCTCATCAGACTTTTAGATCTGTGCTTTTTATAAAGCTTCTTGTTAGGATAAACTTGACTGGGTGAAAGTGTCTGAAGTTGTTAGGTCAATAATGTTGGTTCTGTGCACATGGTATTGGCATTGGCAACCCTTGATATTGAGCTCATGGATTATATGCAATGAAAACATATTAAAGACTCAGGATACTTCATTGTAATGGGCCAAGAGTTGAGTGGTGAAGGATCACCTATCAAGGCCAGGACATTGGCTGCCTTGAGCGAATTTGGCCAAGGACAATAATAGATCTGTCATTTATGTGTTGTTGCTATGATTTGAAATAAAATATTTTTTCTTGTATTTTTATTTCCTAACCCGTATCATATCTATGGTTGAAGTACAGAGCTATGGATTAAATCCCTAGGGGACATTGAAGACAATGGGAGACTTAAAGAGTAGAGGACTAGCCACGTGTTAGGGACAGCATTTGCAGAGGCCAAAGTGTTAGGGACTTCATTTTCATTCTTTGGTTTGTAATTTTGACTTCCCTTTTGGAATGGCCCTTTGAAAGGAGGTCTGGGTGCCTGGGTCTTGGAATTTTCAAGTCTCACAATCCAGTTCACATCTCTTCTTGATTCTTCATGATGCTATCTACTGATATTGGTGCACAGATCCGAAGCAGGCTCAGCATTATGGACTATTTTCTGCTTGATATCTATTTTCCCCCTAGGGTTGGCAAAAGGTTCAATCTTAGATGAAAGAAGATTTGCTTCAATCTTCGTTGCAAGTTCTTGGGCTTCTTGAATGGAGTGAGGGCCTTTGTCTCTGAGAAGATACCCTAACTGGCCATTGAAAGATCTAGTATAGATGTGAACGAGATAATCATCTTTTGGATGATGGCTTGGGGGAATTCGCTGGAGCAAAGCTTCAAATCTGGTATGAAACTCCCGAATGGATTCATTTTCACGTCTGTCAATGCCATATAGTCGGGTGAGCAGTATGTTTGGGTTTTCCTTGATGCTCCACCTTTTGAGGAAGAGTTCTTCAAGTCTATCCATGGTCTTAATGCTTCCATCAGGTAGGCCAAGATACCAACGTCTTGCAGCATCATAAAGGGTAGCAGAGAAGAGCTTCATGACCAAATCCTCAGCGTCATCCGCAATGGGGTGAAGCTGGAAAAACGCCCAGAAGCTACTCATGTGTTCTTCGGCACTAGTAGCATCAGTGCCGGTAAACTTAGGCAACCACTTTTCATACTTAGGTGGCATTTGCCTAGGGTAAGCAGGTATGGCTGACATGTCTAAAGGCTTGAACAAGGTAGATGACCATTGTCTCTGATTGTTGACTGGGGAATGGGATAGATGTGCAGGGTATAAGATGTAAAATAATAAAAAATGGTGGGAGCTGACGATGGCTCTGCAAATCCCCCTTGGTGGCTAACCAAAACCCATGAATATCAACTTGCTAAGTCACCCCATCAATCACCCCGACAATGGTCAAGTGGATTAGTGTAAGATCCAAGCAGTCATCAGAAATGAAAGGAACCTAATGCATATATAAGAGGGTTATAATGATCAAATATGACATACCATGATACCTCAGACCAATTACCTCATGGAGCAAGAGTCCTCTCCGATGCAAGTCCAAGCCGGTGGTGATGGAAGTTGCTCCTGCTGACAGGACAAATCTGGCGAAGAAGAAGAAAGATGGGCCCTCCAAGGCCATGCTAAGGTCAATCCTGCTCTCGGTACTCCATGTCTAGGACCTGTGGGCCTCAAGACATGATCTCCTAGCTATCCCTAGATATCGGGGATAACAGGAACAAAAGATATTTCCCCCCTCTCATTTCCTCATTGTTTCTAATTGTGTTTGCTTGAGCTTGGAGGAGAGAGCAAAGGAAAGCTTGCAGCAACAAAGATTAGCTTGGAGGAGCTTGAAGGAGAGAAGAAAGAGAGCTTGGAGGAGAGAGCAAAGAGGAGCTTGAAGGAGAGAACAAAGAGGAGCTTGGAGGAGAGAACAAAGACAACCATCTATATCAACTTTCAACTTCCAAGATTTAAGAGTTAAAGAGGTAAGCCCAAACCCCAACTCTCTCCTTTCCTTGGGTTAAATTTGTTTATGGTTTTTTACTCCTCTCCTCTCTTTCCCATTCCTTCTTCTCCCTCATTTTATTGCAAGTTGTTCATCTAAAGCTTGAGGAAAATGATTTTCTTTTGGTTTATCAATCCATTTTTGGTTCTCATGCTCTTGACGGGGACTAGGCATCAAAGGGAAGAAGAGAATGAAGATGAGGGAGGGTTTGAAGATGAAGGATGGTTTGAAGAGGATGAAAATAGAAATGAAGGTGGGAAAGCTTCATTGATACCCTTATGGAAATTTGTAACCAAATTTGATATGGGGAGAGGTGGTGGAACCATTAAATTTCTATATCCTCATGATTGTCATGAAGGAAAACCTTATACCGGTTAATATACCCGTGTGAGAAGGCATCTTCGTTGTATAATGGAGAGTGATGACAATAAGCGATCCCTTGGGATTAATGTTTGCCCTAACATATCCAAAGAACATAGACAAATATACATAAAGATAGAGGAAGTTGCACAAAGAAAGCATGGTAAAATACAAAAGCTTCAATCTGATGATGTCTCATCTAGATTTGGTGGCACATCTCCATCTCCTCGTTGTTTTATAGCCTCTACATCTAGAAGGACAATAGGAGATTTCTTTGATACTGGAGGTAGGGATCAGGTGGATGCAAAAGTGGCACGGTTTCTCTATGCTTGTGGTGTCCCCCTATTGGCATGACATGGTGAGGGCAATCAACGAAAAAGACCCCCAAGGATACAAGAACCCCAGCTATGAGAAAGCTTGAACTGTGTTACTTGACAGGGACAAAGAAAAAATTCAAGCTGGTCTTTCACAGTGTACAAATGGATGGTCTGATGTTGGGGTATCCATTGTATTGGACGGTTGGACAAGTGTTAGAAACCAACATTTCATCAATGTTATTGGTGTTTCTTCTAGTGGTGCAGTGTTTCTCATAGCACATGACTCATCTTCAATAAGTGCAACTTCGCAAAATATTTCAGAGCTCTTGTTGAAAAAAATTGATGAAGTTGGCCCTGTTATCCCCGATATCTAAAGATAACTAGGAGATCATGTCCCGAGGCCCACAGGTCCTAGACATGGAGTACCGAGAGAAGGATTGACCTGAGCATGGCCCTGGGGGGCCCATCTTACTTCTTCTTCGCCAGATTTGTCTTGTCACCAGCAACAGCTTCCATCACCACCGGCTTGGACTTGCATCGGAGAGGACTCTTGCTCCATGAGGTAATTGGTCCAAGGTATCATGGTATGTGTCATATTTGATCATTATAACCCTCTGATATATGCATTAGGTTCCTTTCATTTCTGATGACTGCTTGGATCTTACACTAATCCACTTGACCATTGTCAGGGTGATTGATGGGGTGACTTAGCAAGTTGATATTCATGGATTTTGGTTAGCCACCAAGGGGGATTTGCAGAGCCATCGTCCACTCCCACCATTTTTTATCATTTTATATCTTATACCCCGCACATCTATCCCATTCCTCTAGTCCAGCCATTAGGATGACCTTTGAGGGTTACACCTTGTCTTGTGGGAAGAAGGGGCTAAAGGCCCACGGGTAAAAGCAGTTGATAAAAGATAAAAGCCATAGGAAATAAAACCTAGAGATGCTTCGCCCAGGGGATCCCCGAGAAGGCAATAAAAGGCCTCTCGATAAGAAACTAAAGGGACCCTAAGAAAAATAATAAAACAAGACCGAACCAAGAGGATGGGAGGTCTCATCACGAGCCGGCCCATTATGTTCATAGGTATCCAACAGTATGACATTGCCACTATCTGGTCACCAAGCCAGGGCAGTGAACTTTGGTTGCATGGCCAAGGGAAAGGGGGTCTCATCAGGAGCCATCCTTATCATTTCTGCGAAGATACCAGTGGGTAACACTGTCAGCTCTGGTCACCACGCCAAGGCAGTGTCCTCTGGTTAGACCTTGAAGTAAAAAGGAAAGAAAGTAATAAAAGAAAAATAAAGGCAATAAAGGGCTTGGAAAAAATGCATCCATGACGGGTACAGCTCGACTCCTACAAAGGAACCCACAGGCAACACCTGCCCTTTGTCTTACTGTGACTGGACATCCCTAGACCACATCACCTCATAAAAACATGGCTTGAATAATCTTCTGAGGAAACTTTCCATCTCTTGTGGGTATTAGCCCAATAGGTTGTTCTGTTGGTCTTCTTCAACTTTGTATAGTAGATCTGTCTAATGTCTTTGAGCTCTTAGATGATATGCTAGGAATTTCATGCATGTATTTGATAAATTTAATGATGAAATATGATTGATATTGCTATGATCTCGAGGACTAATGAGCCCATGGAGGGCGTAGTACTTGATGTGCATGACCATGTCTGATGGACAGGTACCAGTGGACCGGTACACATGGGGATATGATTAGTTCGGACCTCCATGGAGCTGAAGAGCCCATCAGATGGTTGTTGGGATGGTAGAGGAAGGACAACGTTGTGATGAGCCCTTCCATGAAGAAGAAGAAGGACGTCCTCACCCAGGACACTTTGATAGAGCCCGGCCTAGGGGGATCACCCACTGCAAATGAGATGGTGGATTTTGATGGATAGGATGCCACCCAGGGCAGGCTGGACGTTTTCTGGAGGATGTGGCAGTGTGCTTGGATCATTTGACACGTGTGGCAGCTTGCAGGAGCTCTAGAAGGGCCAACGTTTTGCCTTTTGGATGATGATCTTGCATAAAAAGGGCCAACGTCTCCCTCAGAGGGGCCTGACATCTCCCTTTTAGCTCATAATTATGACATTTTAGCATTTAATGTGACAAATAATGTAACTATTGTAAGTCAACCTTGTCGGTTGTTTTAATGACCTATTTTTGTAAATAAAGGTCATTTGAATGATATAAAGAGAGGATGTTGCCTCTCATTTTTGACATAACACAACTCACTCTCTTGTGAGAGAAACACTTTTAGTCTTTTGTCTTTGTATTTGGCTCTTGGATTTGAGGCGCTACACTTGTGGAGGATCATCTTTGGCATGTTTATGGTG
>JZKD02S1596374.1:218108-236396 GCA_000966675.3 Picea glauca | reverse complement strand
CCTCATTCACATTTCTTAGGACATTTTTTCTTTTGGTCTGTGCCGCTTTCGCTCATTCACATTTCTTAGCACATGTCTTCTTTTGGTCTGTGCCGCTTTCGCTAGCAAGAGCATTCACGACGTAGTGGTTCAGAGAATTCCCGTGCTATTGTCCAGACCGGAGCACAGAAACTCAGGATCGGTGGTTTGGTGGGAAGTGGTCAAATAGCACGCGGTGCGGCCATGGATCACGGCACGAACCTACCAGTCTCGGTACATCATTTGGGCCAGCCGAAACCTTTCGACGTTTACCAGGCACAAATTATAAAACTATATCGAGGCCAAGGAATGAATTGTGTTAATCTGGATCACCGAAACTTTTGGGTGTTTACCAACCACGAGTTATAAAACTATATCGTGGCCAAGGAATGGATTGGGAATAACCCGTTTAAAGTAAATGTATAAAACTAAGTCCGCATGTAGCAACGACTCTGGTCCTCTTAAGCTCTTCTCCAATGTATTGGCAAATATCACGGTGGAAGTTTACAGCTACAGTAATGAGGGACAATCTGGCGGGCACGACCAAGATCATCATTTGCGATCTTCTCAACCCCATTCAATGCATCATCGTTCAGGTCAGGAGACCCTCCCACCGGCAGGTTCTTTTCCGTAGAACTGCTAATGCCATGCTCACTCTGTTTGGGTAATGCATTTGGCTGTGTTGCCGGTTGCAGTTTTTCTGGCTTTTTTTTAGCCAGTGTGGGTGTCGGCTTGAGGGGAATCATGATGTGTTGGGTCTCATAGTTTTCAAGGCAGACGATCACTTGCTTCTTGGAGCTAAGACGATGACAGCCATGTTTGTGTTGTGTCTGTGGATATGTGTGATATATTGCAGCCCCAAAATAAGTTGAGTCACAGAAATGGTGCTAGAAAAACACAAAGGTCTCTCCAAGCTTCAGTTCCTTCACGCTTTCCCTCACTCTTTATCTCGCCATATCAATATCAGTTCAGCCTGAGCTGTTGTTCCAGTTTCATTGCATTGATCTTGTCTGCAAACTGTACCTGTGGGTATTGGAGGTCTGAGTAGTCTTCTATATAGTCATCTCAACAACAACTTTTCTGGCCATTTTCCAACTAGTTTAGAGGACTGCTCTCATTTGTGGAATTTGGATTTCAGCCACAATGAGTTTTCTTGCTTTCAGGTAGCCTGTCAAAATCTCTGCAAGGGTTGAAACAACATTTTTTTTTTCTCATATAATTTTAAGGTTGAGCTCACTTTGATTGACAACAACTGCTACCTAATTCAACCTTAGCGATTTGTCAACCACATTATTTAATGCTATTCTATAAGTAAAGATAAAATAGCAAAACTGCTACCTAATTCAACCTTAGCGATCAGGATCGACCCTCAACTGCAATTGTTGACTGTGGGGATTCGATATGCTGCTCAGCCCCTCTCTGCATAAATTAACGAAAACATTTTTCAGGTTCTAAAGCGTGACGTACATTTTGTGTTTTGCAGCCATTGGGATACATGATGGAGAAGAGTCAACAAGACGCTAGATGGGGCAACGGATTCAACTTGTGGATACTTTCCATCTCGCTGCACACACAAGGCCATTTCCTGGACAAATGCACTGAAGCCAAGTGCAGGTTAAACAGATAAAAAACATATGCGAAACAAACACAAAGTGAGGCTACGTTCACTTCTTTATGTTTAATGAAGACTGATTACATTCTTAAATAGGAAAAGACTCTACTGAGTCGGTTACATGCAAACCAAAGACAACTAGACTCTCAACTACAATAACTGGCGCTTACTCCATTATTTTCAAGTCTCCCCCTTAATGGAGAATGGATTAACTACTACACCTAACATCTCCCTAAACAACTCAATCTTAATCTTTCCAAGAGGCTTAGTGAAAATATCAACAACATTTTCACTAGTATTACAATACATAAGAGCTATTTCATTTGACTGCAACTTTTCTCTAACAAAATGAAACTAAGTTTCAACATGCATTGTCCTTGCATGAAAAATTGGATTATTCGCAATATTGAACTTTGATTATCACATTTGATCATTGTAGGTTCATGTCGTTCTTCTCCAACATCTTGAAGAAGTTTTGTTAACCAAACAGTGCTGCACACAAGGCTTTATATTTTGCTTCAGTAGACGACAAAGATACAGTAGGTTGTTTTTTACTGCTCCATGAAACAACCCCGGATCCAATGCCAACCAAATATCCAGTGGTTGATCTTCGATCATCCAGATTGCAAGCCCAATCAGAATCTAAATAACCTGTCAACTCAACATCAGATGCATCAATATATTTAATACCATAATCAAGTGTTCTTTTTAGATACCTGAGTACTGCCTTCGCTACATAAACTAACTTAACACACTCACAGAATATGAAATATCAAGTCTAGTTGTGGTGAGATAATTCAGACTACCCACCATCTATCTATACATAGTGCCATTCACCTCCTTCGAACCATCATCACAAGAAAGTTTTACATTCTGCTGCATGGGAACACTAGAAGACTTACACTGATCCATTTTAAATCTCCTAAGTATTTCTCTGATATACTTACTGTAACAAACAAAACTCTGGCCTGCATTTCTCCAAACTTCAAGACCTACACAGTAATGTAACTCACCAAGATCTTTCATTTCAAATAATTTTGACAACTGCTGCTTGATTTCATCAATTAATTTCTCTGCATTTCCTGTAATTATCAAATCATCAACATATAAGGAAATCAATACTATATACCCCTGCTCATCAAATTTGGTATACAGATTTGGATCACTTTTGCTCCTCATAAAACCCTATTGAAGAAAGAAAGAGTCTATCTTTTCATACCATGACCTAGGTGCCTGTTTTAGTCCGTATAATGTTTTTTTTAACTTACACACTAAGTGTTATTTTCCCTTTTCCACAAACCCTTCAGGTTGAGTAAGATAAACCTCTTCCTTTAACTCACCATTCAAAAATACAGATTTAACATCTAACTGGTGCAGCTTCCAATGGTACTTTGTAGCTAAAGCAATTAACATTCTGATAGTATTCAATTTAGCTATTGGTGCAAATGCTTCAACATAATCAATACCTTATGTTTGTGAATACCCCTTTGGAACCAGTCTAGCCTTATACTTATCTATACTACCATCTTATTTAAACTTGGGTTTGTATATCCATTTGAATCCAATGGGCTTCTTATGTTTAGGCAATTCAGTCAATTCCCAAGTATTGTTTTTCATTATAGATTCATATTCTTCCTCCATTGCATTTCGCCATTCATCATGTTCATTAGCTTCATCAAAACTCATGGGTTCTATGACATTTGAGATGCTACTCATTAGGGCATAGTCTTTATACCTCTCAAGAAGTCGAATCTGTCGTGAAGATCTTCTCAACTGATTGTCTTCCTCCCCACTTTGTGAAGATCTATCTTCACCTCTAGGTGAACTGTGACTGCTTGAATTGTCCATATCACTGAGTCCTTGCTGTTGTTGTTTTCGCTGCGGTGATGGTTGTTGTTGTTGTGGTTGTTGTTGCTCTTCTTTAACTCCTTCATCAAGAAGTCTCCGCCATTCCTCATGACTGTTGTCATCATGATTTCTTGCTTCCTGCTCATGGAAAAGTACATCTCTGCTTGCAAATACTTTGAGAGTAGCAGGATCAAACAGTTTGTATTCTTTAAATTCAGAACAATACCCAATGAAAATACATTTAATGGCTTTAGAATCCAGTTTCCTCCTATTCTCCTTTGGAATATGAGCAAAATCCTTACACCCAAATACTTTCAAATCATGAACTGTAGGTTTGGAACCATGCAAGGCCTCGAAAGGAGTAACATTATCAAGACACCTTGTTGGACTTCTATTCTTTAAATAAACTACAGTATTTATAGCTTCAACCCAAAATGCATTTGAGAGATTCTTACCTTTCATCATACTGCATGCACACTCTACCAGAGTTCTGTTTTTCCTTTCAACGACTCTGTTCTTCCATGGAGTGTGAGGTGTTAGAATATAGAACATTGTACTTGTTTTACCATTGACGATACCTTCGTCACCCAACCATAGGCCAAAGCCACCCTCCGAGCATATTGACCTTGACAGAGAAGAGAATATTGATAGGAATCCAATAGCCAAGAGAGGCTAATGCACCAGGCAAGAATAGAAACCAAGATGATCAAATAATCCCACCCAGAGGCTAGCGCACACCTTCCCAGAAACTTGCGCACAAGCTGCAACTGCACCAGTGAAGATCCAGTTCTCTCTGCAACTGCTGAGATGTGAATAATGAGAACTGGCACCCTATATATATAATAGTCTGGGAAGTCTTCCTAGGGACGACTTCTCCTTCTGGGTACTAATAAAATTCAATTTAAATATATTTTTGCAACCAAAAACTTGTCTAGGGTTTCCTTCATTTCTTTTCTTCCTTCTGGAATATTCTAATCTCGTCATAGGTCACATTAGAGGTTCATACCTCTCAAAGCTACCATAAGCAACACTCCCTCCTAGCTAGGGAGGTATGGTCTTGAGCACAACAGACCATTCAACTGGTAGCAACATGAGCACCGTCATTATTATCCAAGTGGATAATCTCCTCTGACAACTAGTACAATATCAATTGATAGAACACACCTGTGTTTATTCAAGGTAGTACGCAACTACTCAAACTGTGACACATAGTCACAAATAGTGGAACAAATCCACCACAATGGTATATCTCTATTGTCTGGAGATAGGTAGTTTCCATAACAATCATTTGATGCTAACCTGCACAGAAAAATATTGTTAAAATAAACTGAATCATCTGGGCCAATCTTTCACTCACGTCTGTGAGATATGAAAGAATATCTTCCCTCAGTATAGAACATCAGCAATGGGCTATCTGCCATATTCTTCTCAAACAAGGAAGAAGGATTGTTTCTGATTTCTGAGCCTGGACCATTCCTCACCCTGGGCCATTCTTCCTACACTAATCAAAGTGAACCCTAGCCAGAATGTATAAACCCTATGGAATGTTTGAGTTTGGACCATTCCCCACCCTGGGCCATTCCTCCTACACTAATCAAAGTGCACCCTGGAAAGAATGTATAAACCCTAAGGAATGTTTGTCGCTGATTGTTGAGCCTAGACCATTCCCCACCCTGGACCATTCCTCCTAGACTAATTAAAGTGCACCCTAGAAAGAATATATAAACCATAAGGAATGTCTGTTCGGACCATTTCCTCTGTTAACCACAAGAGGAAAAGATTGTCCTGCATCAACCTCCAAAACAGACCATTCCTCATGTTAACCACAATGAGAGATCGTTGTCCGGCGAGGCGGGCCAGTCTTCTTGAGTAACTCTCAAGAAGAGAGACTACCCTAGACCACTCCCCATGTTAACCACAAATGGAAAAGCGTTGTCTATGATACATCAACAATCAGACTACCTCCCATCTTAACCACAATGGGAAGTCAATGTCTGTCAGAAATCTCAATCCACTTTCCGAACAGGAAAGAATCTGTCCAATCTAGACTATTTTTCAATTACAAAAATAAATAATATTTTCAATGCTCCCTCCTAATTTGGAGAGTCATTTAGTCACAAAAATAAATGCTTTCAATAATATTTTTCAGTACTTTCTCCTAGCTTGGAGAATCTTCCCTTTCAGCTAAGGGAGTTATTTCCACGATCCCCATCTTCTCTCGAAAATATGCAAACTTAATTTTGGATAGAGGTTTTGTCAGGATGTATGTTGTCTACTCATCAGTGGGGATATACTCGAGCTTTACCTCTCCTTCCTGGACTTTATCTTGAATAAAGTAGTATTTTATCTCAATGTTCTTCGACCTTTCATGAAACACTGGATGTTTTGATAATCTTATACAACTCTGATTATCACAATATATTATGGTCGATTCTGGAATCTGATCAAATAAATCGGAGATTAACTTCCTTAGCCATACTACTTCTGTGCATGCTTCACAAGCTGCCATATACACTGCTTCTGCTATTTTGAGTGCGATAGACTTATGTTTCCTGCTGCCGCAAGATATCATAGCGGAGCCCAAACTGAAACACATACCTGAAGTACTCTTTCTGTCTTCTGTTGTTCCTGCCCAATCATAGTCTCTGAATCCATGAAGTTGGATATCACTGGATGCAGTATATCTCAAGCCATTGTTTATTGTCCCACGAATATATCTTAGGACATGCTTTGCAGCTATCCAATGCTCTTGTCTAGGTTCCACTTGGAACTGACTCAATGTATTTACAGCAAAGCAAATATCTGGTCGAGTATTTACTAAATACATCAATGATTCAATTAGTTGTCTATATAGAGACGGATCTACTGGATCGGAATCTGGGGATTTTACTTTTCTTATATCCGCATTCATAGGAGTGTCCATGGACTTACAGTCCATCATTCCAAACTTCTGAAGGATATTTATTGCGTACTTTCCTTGTCCAAGGAATACTTCACCACGCTTCTACCATACTTCTAGTACCAAGTAATAATGCATGAGACCTAGATATTTCATATCAAATTCAGAGGCTAGTTCCTTCTTGCACTGGATAATGAGAGATTCTTTACCTGTTATGAATAGATCGTCAACATATAATAGTAGAATCACAAGTGCATTATTCATGACTTTGTAATAAAGTTTTGGATCTGCATGACTCTTGGAGAAACCAAGTCTTGTTAAATAGCTGTCCATTCTGGCATACCAAGCCCTTGGAGCTTGCTCGATTCCATATAGAGCTTTCTTCAATCTGCGAACGTGAGTGTCTCTGAAATGTACCTCAAACCCTTGAGGTTGTTCAATATATACTTCTTCTTCAATTGCTCCATTCAGAAAAGTTGTTTTTACATCCATCTGATGTAGATTCCATCCCATGGAAGCGGCAAGAGATATGATAGCTCTGATGGAGGTATACCTAGCCACCGGAGAAAAGGTTTCATCATAATCTTCTCCCTCCTTCTGGGAGAACCCTCTGGCCACGAATCTTTCCTTGTAATTATCCACGCTTCCGTCTGCTGCATGTTTGATCTTGTATACCCATTTTGAGGTTACCACTTATTTTTCTGTAAGTCTAGGTACAATTTCCCATACTTCATTTTTCATAATGGATTGATGTTCTTCTACCATAGCTTCTTTCCATTGTCCCTTTTGGACTGCTTCTTCAAATGTGGTCGGTTCTTCATTTAGAAGCTTCGTCATGTATGCTGCATAACTTGAGAATCTTTTTGGTCTTTTACTCTTCCTGGATGTTCCTTCTGGAACGTTGATTCTTTCTAGGTCTTGTAATGTAGCTTTAAGTTAGGCTGGTCGTTTCTTGGTCTTTGGTATGATATCTGAATCAATGTTCTCACATGGCTCCATAGGATGATCAGGTTGATCATTTTCGTTATTTTTTCGTTATTTGTATTTTCTTCATTAGGTTCTTCAAGTTCTTCTTCTTCTTCTATAATTTCTTCGATGGATTTCCTTACGGCCATCGTTTCATCGAACATTACGTCTCTGCTAACTTCTATCTTGTGTTGTTCTTGAATATATATTCTATAGGCTTTGGATGAATCACTATATCCCACGAATATCCCCTTCTTTCCTGAGGGTTCTAGTTTATTTCTTTTGTCTTTGGGAATATGAGAGTAAACTGGACATCCAAATATTCTTAGGTTTTCCACGTTAGGCTTCTTACCTAAGAAGGCTTCTTATGGTGTCATGACCTTCAATATCCGATGAGGGCTTTTGTTTTGTACATATATTGCCGTCATTTGCTTCTTCTCCCCATAGAAACATGGATAGACCTTGTTCGTTCAATAAGGCTTTTACCGTTTCTTCGATAGATTCGTTCTTTCTTTCTGCTACGTCGTTTTGTTGAGGATTATGAGGAATAGTTAGCTCCCTCCTAATCCATGCCAATTTGCAGAATGCAACGAACTCCTTCGAGGTGTATTCTCCTCCATTATCTGTTCTTAATGTCTTGATCTTCTTGTTCATGAGGTTTTCTATTTCTACCTTGAATGTCTTCATCTTTTGATTTCAGTAGGTATAGCCACATCTTTCTTGAGTAGTCATCTATGAAGATTACGTAGTAAAGAGATCCTCCTAAAGATCTGACTGGCATTGGACGAAAAACATCTGAGTGTATTAGATCTAGGATTTTCTTGGATCTGTTGTTGTTGTTTGGGAATGGTTTCTTGATATTCTTCCTAAGGGCACATCCTTTGCAGATTCCTTCATGTGTAGATTTCAATTCTGGTATTCCTTCAACCATTTTTCTGAGAAAACGTAATTCTTGATAATTGATATGAGCGTACCTTCTATGCCAAAGCTCATTAGGGTTGACTTCGTCATGTACTAGAGCTTCTTCATTTTGTTCTAGTAGTCTATACAGATTTCCTTCACGACTTCCAATAACCCTACCATCCTCTATGCTGGAATTCTTATGCCATGATAAAACCTTTCCATCCATGAAGGCTATTATGTTTCCTTTATCTTCTAAACATGATATCGATACAAGATTCTTTTATAAACCAGGTACATATAAAACATTGCTTAAGTGAACATGATTACCTGATTCCAACTTGACGGAGGTTTGTCCAAATCCTTCGACGGGGTAAGTGTTTTTGTCTCCAAGATCCACTTTGCACGATGTCTTTCTCTCATTTAGATTTGAGAGTCTGGCTTGATCTCCCGTCATGTGCCTGAAAGCTCCACTTTCAATTATTCACATGTCATCTTCAATCGTCCCAGTAAGTGCTGAGTAGTGTAAAAGACTGATTATTTCACACATGTCATCGGTTGACTGGTAATTGGTCATGCCTTGATCCAAAACTTCAACTTTGTCATTTATGTCTTCTGAGAGAGCCAAGAGGTGCCCTAAGTTAGGGTGCATCTGAATATCTTCTTCTTGAGCGAGATGCTCCATCACAAGGTGCCGGTTCGGAGATTTAAGGTTTCTACAACTGCATCTGCTAGTAACCCTAGCTGTAGTGTTTTGGAAGCTGCTCCTTCTAGTAACCCTAGCGGCAGTTCCTCAGTGAGCTCAATATCCTAGCGTCTATGTTTCCTTCCAGCGTTTTAGGCTGAATGAAGGGAGTGAGGGCCCATAACTTGTTAGAATATAGAAGATTGTGCCTGTTTTACCATTATCGATACCCTCGTCACCCAACCATAGCCCGAAGCCACCCTCCGAGCATCTTGACCTTGACAGAGAAGAGAATCCTGGTAGCAATCCAATAGCCAAGAGAGGCTAATGCACCAGGCAAGAATAGAAACCAAGTTGATTAGATAATCCCACCTAGAGGCTAGTGCACACCTTCCCAGAAACTTGCGCACAAGCTGCAACTACACCTACATAGATCCAGTTCTCTCTCCAACTGCTGAGATGTGAATAATGAGAACTGACACCCTGTATTTATAGTAGTCTGGGTAGTGTTACCGTTGTCGACTTCTTCTGGGTACTAATAAAATTAAATTTAAATATATTTCTACAGTTGACAACTTGTCCAGGGTTTCCTTCATTTCTTTGCTTCCTTCCGGAATATTCTAATTTTGTCATCGATCACAATAGAGGTTCATACCTCCCAAAGCTACCATAATATCAGCATGAGGTACTGTAAATTGTTGTACTATTTCATGATCTTTGCAATATTTGTTGAAGTCCCCTGATTTATACTCTCCCCATTGATGTGAATGGAGGATTTTGATGGATTTTCCTGTCTGCTTTTCCACCATGGTTGTGAATTCCCTAAAGTACTCAAAAACCATCACTTTTTCGTCTAAGGAAGTAAACCCATGTGTATCTCGTGGAATCATCAATAAATAACATAAAGTAAAATTCACCTCCTAAAGACCTAGTCTGCATAGGCACACAAACATCAATTTTCACAAGATCTAACACATCTTTCTTTTCCCTATCAGGATTAGAGGGGAATTCATCTTTGTGCATCTTTCCTAACGCACATCCATCACAAGAAACCTTCTCATTCTTTAACATGGGAAGTCCTTCAACCATATTTTTTTTCTGTAATAACAATAAATCAGGCTGATTGATGTGTCCATACCTTTGATGCCAAAGAATCTCTGTTGGGATAGTTGCAGAAGTCAGTGCGTGATGTGCTTTGTTGGTAACATCAAGTTTGTATAGGCCTCCTGCTCTGACTTCCGTTGCAACAGTTTTGAAATGGTCCAACAGATCCTTCACTATGCAATAGTCTTTGAAGAACTCAACCTTCAAGTCTTGATCTGTAATGGTGGAAACAGAGATCGATTTTTTCTTTATTCCTGGCACATACACTACATTCCGAATGTGAAAAACAGTACCATTCGGCAATGTTATAGGAATGTCTCCATATCACTTGATCTGATGAGCGCGATCATCACCAAGATATATGCTGGCACCATTCTGTGTTTCTTTAAAATTAACATACCAATTTTTATTACAAGTCATATGTATTGATGCTCCGGAATCCACAAACCAGGCATTCGAATCATCCGTTTCAGCAGATAAAGCAACGTTAGACACAAACAACCTAAGATCCTGTGATTTAAAATTTGGGGGTTCATCAATATCACCACTAGCAATAAATAATCTGAGATCTTGATTTAAATATTTTTCTGCCATAATGACCTGAATGTGTTCTAGGTTTATTCCTATCCTCATCGTTCGTCTTCTTATGACAGTCTTTAACAATATGTCCAGGTCGACCATAATAAAAACAACTCTTTGACTCGTTCCTGTCAGATTGCATACCTTGATTTTGAGATTGTCTTCTCTGCAATGAACTGCCTCTCTACCATGAACTGCCTTGTCTGCCTCTTTCTCCTGATCTCCCTCTCGCAGATCTCTTATTTGACCACAGTGTCAAATCTTTATTTCGAGGCTTCAGATTCCTGTACCTCTCTTCCTCTTGCTGTAAAATACCTATCAGATCTTCAAACGTAGGAGGTTTCTCCCTTGCTGCAAGACCTGTTATGAACATATGATAATCTTCTAACATACCATTTAAGGTAATAGTGAGCATGTCAGTGTTGGAAACAGTTTCCCCTATATTTACTAGCTTGTCTTTCACATCTTTAATACGACCCAAAAATGAACTAACAGATTCATTTCCATCCATTTTAATGCCTAGCAATTTAGTTTTCAGATACAAAATGCGATTTGTGTTGCTAGTTTCATCCATGTTGCAGCAGAAGTTGTAGTGTCTCTAATATCTAGAACTATGCTATCTTTAACTGACATGCACAACAATACCTTTGCCTTGTTTTCACGCTTCTCCCAATCTTGGATCTGTGCTGCTGTCGCACCAGCAACCGCATCAGGTTTAGTTCAGTTCCCTTTGCAATGTTCCAGACACCATAGCCTTCCATGAGCGTCTGCATCTTGAATTTCCAGTTAATGAAGTTCGAGCCATCTAACTTGTTGGCTTCGTTGAGGTAGGTCTCTGCCAACGGATTCGCCATCGCTGCAATTTAGTCTCTGCAAGTAAATCACCAAGAATATGCAACTTTCTGTTGAGTTTTCTCCTGTGTTGAGCAGCCCATTGCTCTGCCTTCGGATCCATTAATCCAAATTTATCTCTATTCTCAGCTTAAATCATGCATGAACCCACTTTTAAATCATAACACCACCTCACATGCATATATCAACCTTTAAATCATGCATGCACCTTAATATCCAAAATATCCACCTTTTTTTAAACTTTAATATCCCACATAAAGTTTAAACCTCACACATGCATCCACTTTTAATAATAAAAACTCCACCTTTATGATTTTTAATAATAATCATAAGAAAACTTCACTTTAATAAAAACAAAGTATACCTCACTTTAATATAACTCACAAGAAAATATGCACTTTCAAATCATTCACCTTGCACATAAAGTTTAATATCCACTTTAATAATGATCTCCTTTATACATACGCTCCAACTCCATGCAAATCGTGGCACCCTTCTTAAACCTTTCATAAAATAAAACAAACTTACTTTAAGGAAATCGTGGAATCCACGCATCAAACAAGCTCACCCATGCAATTTAACCAAATCTTGCAGCCACATCCACGCTCACAACAAATCTTGCAGCCACGTCCATGCTCAACAATACTATTTCTCACGCTAATACTAGATCTCAAAATCTCACGCTACCTCACTCAAAAGCCCATGCATGCACCAGATCTAAAATAACTCACGCTTGCATGCACGATTTTCAACTCCACGATTTTCACCTCCACGTAAACACCAAGGTTTCAGCACCTCACTCTGCAGTTGACTGCGGAAAGTCCGCACCTCACCCGTTACTTGGTTGCGGAAATCGTGTTGGCTTTCCGCACTAGAACTTTAGCTTGACTGCGGAAATTTTTCATTTATCGGTATGCTGAAAAGACGGGTAGTGTGCCGCCGCACTCTACCAAAGGAGGGACCTACGGACCTCTATGAATTTCCACACCTCGCCTTGTGGCTTTGATACCAAGATAAAATATGCGAAACAAACACATGGTGAGGCTACGTTCACTTCTCTATGTTCAATGAAGACTGATTACATTCTAAAATAGGAAAAGACTCTACTAATTTGGTTACATGCAAACCAAAGACAACTAGACTCTCAACTACAACTGACTCTTAGAACTAGCACTTACAATTGACGCTTACTCCATTATTTCCAAGTGTAAATGTATTGGCGGGAGTATTTATTTATGTTCGATTTTGTTGTTGAATTTTAGCATTGCTTATTGGATGATTTTTTTCCCTTTAAGGAATTGAGTAAATGTCTTGGGTTGTGCACAACTTGCGATTTACCTTCCATATCCACAATGTTTAAACCTATGTTGCATTCCCGGGACTCAAATTTTTCAGGGGATGAAAATTATATATATATATATATATATATATATATATATATATATTAGTGTTACCATATATATCTAAAATGTCTCAGGCATGTGGAAAATCCCGGAAATAAAGCTGGTTTTTGGTTTTTTGAAGTCATTTTGCAATTAGACTGTGGGGTTTGGAGATTTTCCTTCAACCAAGGATGAGGAGGAGCCCGATCTTGAGCAGCACCATAACTTTTCCATTGTGAAGTTGGGATTGATTTTCTTCTATAATGGCACATTTGCAGTTATGGGCAATAGTTTGCACCCTTTTTTTGTTTTGTTATTTTAACTTTTGATATATATTTCCTCATCTTAGCTTTTGATATATATTCCTCATCTTGGTAGTTTGGGACTATTTTTTAGCTATAATCAAATTATTTTGAGTGTGGATTGATTTCCAACCATTTTTAATTATTTTTGCAAATTTAATTTTTATTTTTTTTAGGCAAATTTATGAGTTTTCCTCCATTTTATAAATTTGTATTACTTATAGATTGTATTATCTTGAATCTTGATTCTTTAAAAGTTAAATGGTAATTTAATTTTTTTCCATTGTTTTTGTGCCCTAGGTTTGATCACTTGAAGATTGAAAATCCCTAGAAAATTGGATCCTATGTGGGAATATGGTGATCAGGAGGGGGGGTTTAATAGACAAACTTTGTATTCCAAGTTGTGTAGGATGAGAATGATGGGGGAATTACTAGGTTGAAATACCACCTTGCAAAAATTCCGAGACATGAAGTGGCAATTTTCCTTCAACCCCAAAAATCATGCATATTGCCAACAAAGCGTTTGAGGATATGTGTTTAGCCAAAGAATACAGGGAAGCTAAGAAATCTTAATTTGCAAGGGATTTGAAAGGGGAGGAGGTGGAATATATGAGGAAGGAAGTGCAGCTGCTTCAATTCCACCTTCTAACCTCATCGTTTTTTGTTCCTAGAACCACACTATTAAGTCAATGGTAAAACAAAAGGAGAAGGAAAAGGTTGATAAGTTGGTGGGTAAATGTTTCTTATGGAGTGACATTTCTTTCAACATTGCCAAGAACAACTCATTCTATCAAGCAATGTTTTATGTAATTGTTGTTATTGGCCCAAGGTATAAGGATCCTACCTATGAGGAGTTAAGAGGGCCTATCCTTTAGAATGAAAATCTTGATTGTGCTAGCAGATTGGAGGAGCTTAAGAGATCATGGGAAATCACTGTATGCACCATGATGTCAGATGGGTGGACGGACTAGAAGGGTAGAACACTTAACTTCTTTGTTAATTGTCCCAAGGGGACAATGTTTGTTAAATATGTTGATGCATCTGCACATGTTAAAGATGCATCATTGTTAAGTGACTTATTGGATGAGTTCAATCGGGAGTTGGGTCCACAACATGTTGTCCAAGTGATAACGAACAACACTGTTGACTATTTTGTTGTAGGTAGGATGCTTATGCAGAGGTATCCTACAATGTTTTGGACTCCTTGTGTTTCACATTGTATAGATTTAATTTTATAAGATATGGGAAAAATTCATCACAAAGTATCAACTAAGAGCATCACAAAATTCATATATAATCATGCATATGTGCTTAGCTTGATGAGAAGATTCACAAATAACAGGGAGTTGGTGCATCCTGCAATCACCCGCTTTGCCACTAGCTTCATATCTCTTCGATCTATATTGGCTTGTATGCGAGACCTTAAAATGATGTTCGTTTCACATGAGTGAGATGATTTATCATTTAGTCGTAAAACAAAGGGGGAGGCCATATGCAAGCTAGTGTCATACCAGGAGAGATTTTGGCTGGCAATGGGGGAGGTGGTTTCCATTAGCAAACCTTTGGTAAATGTTCTTTGATTGGTTGATGGAGACAAGCCCAAAATGGGCTACTTGTATGAGGCCATGGATAAGTCCAAAGAAGCCATCCATTCCTACTATGATGAAAAGGGAGATGATGAATTTCAGAAACAACTATAGATATGGAGAGTGATTGATTAGGGATGGAACAATACACTTCATCATTCGATTAATGTTGCAGGGATCTACCTCAATCCTACATTCTCTTACTCATGTGGTTTTAGATTTGATGTTGAGGTTATGGAAGCATTCCTCACATGTGTTGAGAGAATGTTGCTAAGTCATGAAGAACGTGTAGAGATTTCCAAAGAAAAGGAAATATATAGGATGTATGGTGGGACTTTTGGCTTTCAGCTAGCTATAGCTGATAGGAAGAGCAAAATGTTAGGTAAGCTTCATTAAATTTCAAATTTCAATTATCAAATTTCAATGTCTTTTCTTTCAACTTTGTTTCAACTTTTAACTTTCAAATTTCAATGTATTTTCTTATGTTTCTTTGATTTGTTGTAGATGCTTGGTGGACAAGTTATGGTGGTAGAGTACCCCATCTACAAAAACTTTCCATTCAAGTGCTTATCCAAACACGTGGCTCTTCAGGATGTGAGATCAACTCGAGTGGATTTGAGAAAATAAACACCAAGAAGCGCAACATGTTACAAATTTTCAAATAAAATGTTTCATTATAAATTATAATTATTATCTTATGTCGTTTCACCCTCTATAGTCTAGATATTGTATTATAAATTATAATATTTTTATTAATTTATAATTTATGCCCCTCATACATGTTTGAATCTCAACGCATCAATGAAATGGTATATGTCTACTACAACCTTCGATTGTTGGTGAGGCAGATTCAGAAAACCCCTGATGTGGATGCCATTTCATTGGATCAGATTGACATCAGTGTTGAATGGAGGGTTGAGTCCGAGAGACCTATCTTGGAATTGATGCCTGATTGGATAGAAGGGGAGGTAGAGGGGCCAGTTTAAAAGGAGGAGGAGGATGTTACAAAGCAAAGTCAACCACCATCTTCACAAACTCCGATAGAGGGAGTTCTAATTAGCAGTAACACCAGTAGAGGACACCAGAGTCTAGCTCATGTTTCTTCTACAGGACATTAGAGTCCACTGCTAGCCCCAGTGACTTCTTTCTCTAGACGAAAAGATAACACCTTTTCTCGTAAAAGGGTCAGAGGGAATCGTTAGACTCTATTTGATTTCATTGTAAATGACTCATGACGATGAGATACATTTGTCACTTATTGTATTTTTTGATGATATTTTGAGGCTTTACACTCAGGACATGATTCATTGTTGACCTGTAGACTGTGATGTATTCGAGTTTAGTAGACATCTCATACATATTATATATGAGAACTATCTTTTCATATTTGTGTGGAAATACATTTATTTGATATTGTTGATGCTTTAGATATTTAAAAATTTGAAAAAAAAAAGAATATTTTTGTATTTTTTTCGTTCTTGTGACATTTTCCAATATTTTCCCCGATGTTGCCAATATTTGTTTTTCAGACCCTTGACATTATTTTTTCATTGTTGATGTCGGTAACACTGAAAAAAATATATTAAAATTTAAAAATCCACCATAAGCATTTGTAGTTGCTTCAAGCTCGTAAACATAACAAGCTATACTATATAGTACTATGCATAGCCCTTACACTTGCCAATACTGAAAAAAGTTTGAGCAATTTAAAAAAGGGCCAAGTGACATTCCATTATTGACTACTAGAGAAGACCAAAATGTAGTTTAGCTTTAGGAAAATTAAGTGAAAACTATCTCAATAGGTTTTGCAGACTTTTACGGTTGTGTTGAAAATGACTATAAAACACTATGGTTTTGTAAAGAGAATTGATTCACATTTCAGATTAAGATGGTGATTGAATAAGAATTCATTCAAACATTTAGCACCTAGTCGAAGTCAATACTTTCTGGTTGTTTTCATAATGCTTGAGGTTGAGATGGTGGAAGCACTAGACTTGAATGACTCCTGGAAACCCATGTACAATATGTAAAATCTAAAATGATAATAAAAATGAGAAGAAGAATTTTAGCATGCTAATTTTTCTCTTATGTCAAAGATCATGAGACATGAGATCCAAAGATTTCTCTCATGGAAAAGATCATGGCGACATACAATCTAGAGACATATGAAGAAGCCAGAGGTGAGCAAAATAGAAGAATGTAATGAAAATGGACAATAACTCTTTGATCTAGGATGACACTAGTGGGGATTCACCTTGTCTATCAATATCTTATCATGTTCAGTCATAAAGGGGGTTTTAAAACTATGAAAAATAGGGTCAATAGATTCTAGGTATTGGGGGAATGTGGGATATGGGGTTGTTTATAGGTATTTAGGGGTATAAGAAGGGTCATCTAGAAAAAATATGGAATATCTAGTAAAACTAGGGGTTTCTTTATTGGAAAGATGTATTGAAAGGGGGTTCAACAAAATGATTTTAGGAGATATTTTTCAATATCTAGTGAAATTAGGGGTATTCCTTAATATCCCACGAAGGAACTTGCTATGTCATAGGTTCGCTAAAGGGAGGCTTCATGGATGACACATGGGAACTAATTCTTGTTTCTCTATCGAAGATTGTTGTTCGATGTAGTTGGATATTCAAAAATAAGTTCAAATGGGATGTTGAAGTTAAGTAGCACAAGGCAAGATTGGTAGTCAAGAGTTACTCAAAAAAGGAGGGCATCAATTACTCTAAGACACGTTCTATTGTAGTAAAGATTTATAGAATTCAACTTTTCTTTCTATAGCTGCAACATTATGTTTGGAGGTACATCAAATTGATGTAAAGAGCACCCTTTCTAATGGATACTTGCATGAGGAGATTTACATGCAACAACAACTTAGATTTTTGCACACTTACAAATCTTGTTTGTAGGTTGAAGAGGTCACTTTATCGACTAAGCTTGGTATATCATCCATTATCGATTAGAACTTGTACATGGGACATGTAGATGGAGACATTGAATGTCCAATCTTTTATGTGGATGATCATGGGACATGTTGATGGAGACATTTTCCTTCCAATCTTTTATGTGCAAGGATAATATTAAGGATGTAAATTTATATTAAAAAGTAGAAACACAAGCTAATCGTACTAGTCCTTAATATGAAAAATGTAAAATGTTTGGCGATAGTTTTGTAAAAATATTCAAATTTCTAAGGATTTTATATAGTTTCTATAAAATTTTGGTCATTTTTAAGGTAAAATATTTTTATTTTGCTAATCGTTTTTTGGGGAAAACCATGGAAAATTAGCCCATTGGCCAAATTTAGCCCCTAAAATCATCTATGTTTATGTGGATGATTTAGAAACTCCATTAACTTGATTTATACATTAACAATAAATAATGTAGGCATTTGACATGGTGGACTTAACAACATTTGACATGGTGGACTTAGGCTCGCTGCTAGTAGCTAGAGGAAAACATATTAGTTAAGAGGATAGCTTATTCTTATCATAACCTGAACTTTCCTTTGACCTCGTTTGGAGGTCCCACAAAGAGGATTGCAGG
>JZKD02S1596374.1:190257-218098 GCA_000966675.3 Picea glauca | reverse complement strand
AAGATGTATTGAAAGGGGGTTCAACAAAATGATTTTAGGAGATATTTTTCAATATCTAGTGAAATTAGGGGTATTCCTTAATATCCCACGAAGGAACTTGCTATGTCATAGGTTCACTAAAGGGAGGCTTCATGGATGACACATGGGAACTAATTCTTGTTTCTCTATCGAAGAATGTTGTTCGATATAATTGGATATTCAAAAATAAGTTCAAATGGGACGTTGAAATTAAGTAGCACAAGGCAAGATTGGTAGTCAAGAGTTACTCAAAGAAGGAGGGCATAAATTACTCTAAGACATGTTCTATTGTAGTAAAGATTTATAGAATTCAACTTTTTCTTTCTATATCTGCAACATTATGTTGGGAGGTACATCAAATGGATGTAAAGAGCACCCTTTCTAATGGATACTTGCATGAGGAGATTTACATGCAGCAACAACTTAGATTTGTGCACACTTACAAATCTTTTACACTTGTTTGTAGGTTGAAGAGGTCACTTTATGGACTAAGCTTGGTATATCATCCATTATCAATTAGAACTTGTACATGGGACATGTAGATGGAGACATTGAATGTCCAATCTTTTATGTGGATGATCATGGGACATGTTGATGGAGACATTTTCCTTCCAATCTTTTATGTGCAAAGATAATATTAAGGATGTAAATTTATATTAAAAAGTAGAAACACAGGCTAATCGTACTAGTCCTTAATATGAAAAATGTAAAATGTTTGGCGATAGTTTTGTAAAAATATTCAAATTTCTAAGGATTTTATATAGTTTCTATAAAATTTTGGCCATTTTTAAGGTAAAATAATTTTATTTTGCTAATCGTTTTTTGGGGAAAACCATGGAAAATTAGCCCATTGGCCAAATTTAGCCCCTAAAATCATCTATGTTTATGTGGATGATCTAGAAACTCCATTAACTTGATTTATACATTAACAATAAATAATGTAGACATTTGACATGGTGGACTTAACAACATTTGACATGGTGGACTTAGGCTCGCTGCTAGTAGCTAGAGGAAAACATATTAGTTAAGAGGATATCTTATTCTTATCATAACCTGAACTTTCCTTTGACCTCGTTTGGAGGTCCCACAAGGAGGATTGCAGGATTGCACCAACTCCCATTGTATATGGTGTCAAGTCAACTACATAGTGTGCTTCTCCATCTTTAGATGGTACTTTGTGTGCTTCTCCATCTTTAGATGCTACTTTGTTTAGAGAGATGGTGGGAATCTCCTCTACTTAACACATAGCATACCCAACTTTTCTTTTCTTGTCAACCTTTAAGGACATTGATGAGCCGCACGAAGAACATTGAAAGGCAACCAAAAGTATTAAGGTAGAATATCCAACATTTCTTTTGTTGTCAGCCTTAAGGGACATTGATGAGCCTCACGAATAACATTAGAAGGCAGCAAAACATATTTTGAAGTATGACAAGGAATAACATGGGAAGGCAAAAAAACGTATTTTGAAGTATGACAAGGGCACATATGATCTTCTTCTACACTACTCTTGAAGGAGAAAGTTTCTTTCACTGGTTTTATTTATTCAAATTGGGTTGTGACAAAATGAGAAGAAAAGAAGATAATACAGAGAAGACGAAATTAGAAAGCAGGAATGAGCAGAGTGTAATTCATTAAGGGAAAAGAGATAAGCTAAATAAGCTTCAGTAAATCAATAAAATCAAGAAACAATCGTACAGCTCGCCAGGACAGTTGGTCGTGTACAGTCACATATTGTTGAGGTTACAGATATAACTAGCACTCCCTCTTAAAATCAACAGTTACAAAATCATCACTGATAATGTCCAAGTGTTGTCTCGGAAAATCAAAAATGGATTTTCATAGTGGATTTGTAAAAATGTATGTGAGCTAATCTCGTGAGCAACAAAATTGAAGTGTGATGTCACCATTATTGAATAGCTCGTGTATGAAGTGAAAGTGAGTTTCAATATGTTTGTTTTTCTTGTGAAACACATGGTTTTTGGATAAAGCAATTTTTGTAGTGTTGTCACAGAAGATAGGAGTTGGCTCATTTTCTATATGTGACATATCGTTCAATATTCTTCTCAACCTCGCAGCTTGACAGGTAGTTGAGGTAGCAGTGACATACTCTGCCTCTACAGAAGATATTGAGACAATGCGCTACTTCTTTGATGCCCAAGAAATCAGGTTTGTGCCAAGGTGAAAAGCATGTCCTGAGGTGCTTTTTATGTCATCTAGGCTGCCTGCAAAATCACTGTCTGTGTAACCAGAGAAATGATTATCATCATACTGAGTGTACCATAAGACAAAATTGAGAGTACCTGCAACATATCTCAAAATCATTTTCTCCATATTCTAGTGAGAATCTATGGGGGATTCCATGAACCTGGAAACAAAGCTGGTTGCAGACATAAGATCAGGCCTAGTTGTTGTAAGATACAACAAACTTCCTACTAAAATTTTGTATAGGGTAGAATCCATTGTAGGGCCTTCATCTTTCTTGCTCAATTTTGTGCCTAGGGGTATAAGAGTTTCTACTGGATTGCAATTTTCCATGCAGAATCTTTTGATGATGTTTGCTGCATACTTTTGCTGACATAAAAAAATGTCTTTGGTTGATTGGTCAACCTCAATCCCCAAAAAATGTCATTATGCCAAGATCTGTCATCTCAAACTCAGATTGCATGGAATGTTTAAAATTGGTTAACTCAAGATTTCCAGTATATATCAAGTCATCAACATATAAACATACAATCAAAATTTTACCTTGTTGATCAGTTTTAGTGTATAGAGTTGGCTCATTTTGGCTTCTGTTGAAACCACTCTTGATCAACTAAGTGTTAATTATGTTGTACCAAGCTCTTGGAGCTTACTTTAAGCCATACAAGGCTTTCTTCAACCAATACACTTTGGTTGGATGCTCTTTGACTTCAAATCCTGGTGGTCGATCCACATAGACCTATTTTTCTAGGATACCATTCAAGAAAACTGACATAACATCCGTTTGGTATACTTGTCATTTGTGTTGAGCTGCTATGGATAAGAGAGCCTTTACAGAGTCCAACCTTGCTACTGGAGAAAAAGTTTCACCATAATCAATGCTCGGTTGTTGTGATAATCCTTTGGCAACAAGTCTTGCCTTGTGTTTTTTCAATCTGCCCCTTTTCATTGAGTTTAGTTTTGTAAACCCGATCGACAACAATACTTTTCTTGTGTCTCGGTAGATCAATAAGATCCCATGTAATTTTTTTCTCGATGGATTGAATGTCTTGGTTCATGACTTGAACCCAATGGGGCTCTTTCGCTTACTCTTTAAAAGATGTATGTTGACATGACATTAATGCAAAAAAATTGTGGTGATCAATATCATCCAACTATTGATGGATTTCTCTCAAGCTTCGAGTTCTTTGGTTTCAAAGTTCAGAGGATGAATTTTTTCTTGAAGTAGAGTTGTCCCGAGGACTTTCATGCTATCCTTGGAAGGGCAGGTCGATTTGTTTGTTGTCCTGAATTTTTTGTGTTTTCAGGAAGTGGCAATAATGGATTTTGACTGTCCATAAGTCGATTTTCAGACTCCATAACTGATTTTCACGAAATTTGACATCTCTCCTGAGAATTAGTTTCTTTGAAATCAGATTGTAGAGTCTGTAGGCTTTGGATGTCTCACTGTAGCCAACAAAAATGCATTTCTCACTTCTATCATCAAGTTTCTTCCTCAATTCGGAAGGTATGTGAGTGAATGCTATGCTTCCAAATGTCCTTAGATGAGCAACATTTATCTTTGTCCCACTCCATGCTTCTTGAGGGACCTTCATCTTGAGACTGGTGGTTGAAGATCTATTCATGAGATAAATTGGGCATGCTATTGATTCATCCCAAAATAGATTTGATAGACATTTCTCTCTGAGAAGGCTTTTTGCCATGTTTATTATTATCTGATTTTTTCTTTCAGCCACTCCATTTTGTTGTGAAGTATACCTAGCTGTAGTTTGTAGGATGATGCCTTGTGATTTGCAGAAATTTGCAAATTGTTTGGAGCTGTATTCTACTCCTCCATCTGACCTGAGACTCTTCACATATTTCCCACTCTATTTTTCAGCTTCAGCCTTGAATTCTTTGAACTTTGCAAAAGTTTCATACTTGTGTCTGAGAAAATAGATCCATATTTTCCTGCTAAAGTCATCAATAAACATTAAAAAATAAACGCTACCACCTATTGACTTGGTTTTCATTGGTCAACAAAGGTCAGTTTGAACCAGCTCTAAGTGTTGTTTGGCTTGAGTGGAGGACTGTGGAAAACTAGTTCGTTTATGTTTTCCAAGAATGCAAGACTCACATGGGGGATTTTACTCTTTAAAGATAGGTAGACCTTTGACCATGGATTTCTTCTATAGAAGGCTTAGACTCTAAAAGGGTAGATGTCCAAATCTCTCATGCCCAACCATAGTTTCATTAGGGGTGGACGCACTTTGTGCATAGGATTGGATTAAATTTGCATTTCTGAGGGTCAGGGGAAACATTCTATTCCTAGCCATGTGGATTTCATAAATCAACCGTCTGTTGGGGGTTTGTCATATATCCTACATGATGCTCCCTAAAAAAGTACCTTATATCTATGTTCAATTAGTTCTCCTACACTTAATAGATTATGTTTCAGATATGGAACATGATAGACATTGTTTAGGTATTTCTTTACATTTTGTTTAGCAAGAATAGGTACAGTTCCTTTTCCTTGAACTTTGACTAAGGAATCATTTCCAAGACTAATATCAGATGAAATAGAAGAGTCAATGCATGAAAGTAAATCTTTGTTACCTGTCATGTGATTGTTTCATCCATTGTCGAGCAATCGAGAGATCTTTTTGTTGTTCTTCACTCTTGTGGCATGAGAGAAACATACCATCTAATGTTTCTCCTTCATGATTTGAGACATGTGTTATGCCTGAGAGTTGATCTGCTTGCTTCTTCCATCATTCAAATCCATAGTGCCCATATGTTTTGCAGTAATAGAATTGTATGCTTGATTTGTCATTTGATCTTCTCCCTCTGCCTCTTTGAGGATGGAAATTCTTATTCTGGTTCTGTTGTTTTTGACCTTCACTTGAGTGATGGTTGCTTGGACTTCTCCCTCTTCCTTGGTGACCTATGCCTTTAACTCTACCTCTACCTTTGTTGAAGGAGAATTGAGTCTTGAAGGCATTGGCTATTGACTCATCTTCGAGATGTAGTGCGGTTTCATGTGTCAATAGAGAGCCCATTAATTCATTTGTTGAAAATTTGGCATATCCTTAGATTCAAGGATGGTTGTAACAACCATTTCGAATTTCTTTGGTAGACTTCTGAGGACTTTCTCAACAAATTTTTGATCAGGGATGGCTTCACCAGTCAATCTGATTTGGTTTACAATTCCCATGACTCTAGTCATAAACTGATCAACGTTTTCAGACTCTGTCATTTTTAAAGTCTCAAAATGCGTCCTCAAGGTCTACAGCTTGACTATTTTGACCCTGTAATTTTCTTGGTAGGATGATTTAAGGATGTTCGAAGCCTGTTTTGAAGTAACATTGCCTGTGATTTTTGAGAAAATAGAGTCATCCACTAAGTTTTGAATCCAGAATTTTGCCTTATTCTCTTTGTTCCTTTGTGTTTCCTGAGTAGTTCTCTATTGATTGGTCATGGCAACAATGTCTGTTGGATCTGGTTCCACGTCGCGAAGATCCACTTGATCCCAACACTCTTGTTCTTGTAAGAAGGATCTCATTCCAAAAGACCCAAATTCATAATTCTTTCCAAGAAGAATCGGTCCTTGTGTTGGTCCTAAATTGCTAAAGGTGATCTTAAAAAAAATTGAAAAAAATAAAATAAAATTGTTAGAGATTTTCATGCTTACCTGTTTCCTGCGCGTAAAACCAAGTCTGTGAAATCCTCTGTGTGACTTCGGGACGAAAAACATGGGGAAGACTCCTTCTTTAGCTTTGATCTGGCTGGAGCTGAATATATGAGCATGAGATCTACGAAGTCAGAGCTCTAATCTCTATTCAAAAATTTTGAAGTTCAGCTTCTCATGTGACCGAGGGCTGAAAAATAGGCGCTTTAGGAATTTGGGCTTCGAGCATTTTGACTCTGAAGGTCTCAATTTCTCTGAATAGTCAAATGGTCAAATAATAGAATTGTTTCAAAGATCGGCGATCCTCATTGATTTGAAATCAACGGTCCACAATTACTTCGGGCCCTCGAGAGATATTCCTTTCTTATTTCTTAATCCTTCGAACTCGTGAATCTTCGAACAAGGGAAGAGATCGATGGTCCCAATTTCTCGTCGAGATCTATGACCCATAATTACTTTGGGAGTTCGAGCTTCGGGCCTTTTCAATGCATAGTACTAACAATCCTCCAGAGTGTTGTATCTTCGAAGTGAGAGATCTATCTACACGTGTCCTCTTGAGTTGGACGGCCAAGATTGACTTCAGGAGCTTGGGATTTGGGAATTTTCGTCTGCTTGCTCGCGCAATCCTCAGGAGTGTCGTATTTCCGAAGTGAGAGATCTGCATACACATGGCCCCTTGATTTGGACAGACGCGATTTACTTCAAGCTTCGCGTGTTCGGAGGTGCACAACACCACAAACCTCCGAATTGTTAACTTTTCAAAGTGTCAAATCTGTCAACACGTGTCCTTGGCCTTCAATGGATTGGATTTACTTCGGGACTTCTGGCAGTTCTTGCTCTAGTGCTTCGCTTCGCAAAACCTTCTGGAGTGTTAAGTCTCTACAGTGAGAGATCTGGCGCCATGTGCCCTCGTTGATGGGCAATCCAGATGAAATCTGGGCTTCGGGCCTTCGGGAGTCCTCGCTTCTCACATCCGTCTTTCTTCCTAAGTGGTTATCCTCCAGACTGCAGGATCTCCTCCCACATGTCCACTTCGATCAATGGTCTAGATCTACTCCAACTCTTTGGAGCTTTGAGCCTTCAAAAGTCCTTTACTCAACTTCTTCTTGCTTCCTCCCCGAGTACAAGATCGCCTGACAGGTGTCCCTTGCTTGAATATCAATGGCCACGAGTGATTGTGAAGGCTCAACTCGCTCACTCTTTAATTTCCTTCCCGATCTCCGCAAAGCAAAAATTCTCCTCTGTAGTGGGATAGATATGCATCGTTGATATGTTGAGCAAGCAAAATCAGTGATCCTAAGGAATTGCGGGCTCACAACTTGGTCACGTTTTAATTTCCTTCCCAATCCCCGCAATGCCTCCCCACCGTCGATCTCTCTCCAATGAGATCTGACGATCGTGACTTAACCTTTGCTTGATCTGACGGTTAATATTGCTCTCACTCAGATCTTACAGCTGAAAAAAAAAATTGTCTTATCTGTGGGTTGGTCATTTTTGAGTTTTTGAGCTTAATTAAAGGCTCAAATCTCTTCCCTCGTGCAATCTTACAGCTGAAGTAGCTTATCCTTTGTTTCTTCTGCAAACTTCCCCCTGAAGAAATAATTTCACGAATCTTTCATGAATTCTTTAAATGCTCACAAATCATTAATTGTTTCGTCCTTCTACAGCTCTGCTTCCTTGCGCTTGCTGTCTCCAACGATCTTTTGAGCATACTGTGGAATGCGGACTCCTCTCCAAGCTCTGTGAAGAATCTTGTGTCCCGTGCTCTCGTCTCCGAGACAATATAAGCTTTGTGTTCTTCTTCCTAGAATCGGGCTGCTCTTCAATCACTGTGAAGAGGCTTACGTCCTAGGCTCTGATACCATGACAAAATGAGAAGCAAAGAAGATAATACAAAGAAGACAAAATTGGAAAGCAGGAATGAGCAAAGCCCAATTCATTAAGGGAAAAGAGCTAAGTTAAATAAGCTTCAGCAAATCAAGAAATACAATGGCAAGGACAGCTAACAGTGTAAGTCACATACTGTTGAGGTTACAGATATAATTAACAGGTTGGAGATGTTGATGTTAGAAAGTCCACTTCTGATTACACTTACAAGCTTAAGTTAATTCTGATCCAGTGTCATGATCAAGCAAAATGCAATCTACTATTGCCCTTTCATCCACCTTCGGCAGAATATCGCGATGTTGTTGATGCAACCCAAACAAGAGCGTGGGGCGGGATAATTATTTGTAAGCTGCCTCTTCCACAACAGCACCCTACATTTTTGTATTGTGATAACCTGATTGCCATGCAGATAACATGTAATCCTACTTTTAATAATGGAGAAAGAATATTGAGGTTCATCAACATCATGTTCAGGAGCTTATTCATGATGGTGTAATCGATATACAGTTCTGTTCTACTGATGACCAGCTAGTTGACATATTGACTTCTTCCCTAATGCTCACATGTCAACTTAAGGGGCGATGTTGCCATGGACAACGTTGTGTTGACATCTGCATGTAGTTATTTTCAGTTTGCATGTTCGATGAAAGAATGGAAGATCGTCTTTCCACATTCTGGAAGTATCTAATCCTCATGGGTTGGAAGTTACTTGGAACTATCTCGAGCGAATCTTTCAATATTTTGGAAGTATCTAAACCTCATGGGTCGGAAGTTAGTTGGAACTATCTCCAGGTTTTTATTAATATGTTTTTCTGTAATCAATGTCTCCTCAAATGATAGAAGTATTTTACTGTATCTCGATTTGCTGTTCGTAACTGCGGTGCTATTATTATTCCTGGTTCTTCTTCTTCAAAAACAATAGCAATCGGATGTAATTTTCAATGTTGGAAACGGTCAAATGAACAACTGTAAGGAGCCAGTATATTTTTGTCGCCTACCGAAAAATGGATATATTGAGTCCATCACTCCTGTGGCGTTGAAGGAACAACCGTAAACATCTTTGCAATCTGAGTGTAAGTCTATAAATTACTTCTAGGAAAAGCAAAAGCATTGTCGTGAGGATATGAAGAATTCCCCAGTGAGCGTATCAGTAAAGGAAACTGTTGGAAGTTTGAACTTGGCCTACATAACTCTATTATCGTCGGCTACCAAATGCTTATTTCGAGCATAAAATATCAATCAGAAACCCTAGATTTCGAAGTTCCAATATATCGGCCGTGTAATGGCTTACCATTCAGGAGTCGACACCCCGGCAGACTGTAGTTATGCCCTAAACACTAATCTCTATGGAAATACCGTTTACTAATCAGCCAACCAACGTGTGAAAAGAAAGAGAGAGATCAATATTTATACCAAATAAACAATCGAATAGCTAGGGTAAATACGCATTAACCATACATACCTGGGATTCGCGAACTCATAGAGCTTCCCTCTGGGGGAGAAAACAATAAGTGCAACTTCGGCATCGCAGAGCACCGAGAGCTCGTTAGCTTTCTTCAGCAGCCCGTTCCTCCGCTTAGAAAAAGTAACCTGCCTGCTGGTGGCGTTCTCAATCCTCTTCATCTGGGTTTTTCCCCTCACCATTCTCCTCTTCTCCTCTCCCTTCCCCTTTCCCTCAAAACACTCCATCAAGACTCATACGTAGATCAGATCAGGGGAATTTGAACAATCACCCACCAGAAAAAGGGAGACATTAAAATTGAGACCCAGTCATGGATGGTCCTGATGACCGTACCAGCTGTTGAACCCAGAACATCAGAATCCAATGATAGAAAGGCCAAAAATAGTAATTACAAAAGTATTCACCCGATCTCCCATCAGAGGAAGGCAGAATACTCGTGGACATCTATGGCCTTAAAAAGGATAATGGCGTCGATCTACTTCTAAATACTGTCCTGCGGGTCTAATTTATAATCAATTTCCAGTACAATTTCTCACGGATTCTGTCACATGCAATACCTCTTTTCTAGTCGGTACGAAATAACGTGAAAAGGGTACATTACCGAATGTGGACAGAAATCAAATTAAAAGTTCTTTTGATTTTCACTTCGTTCACGTGACAAAGAGTACGAATTGCTAAAAATGTCATTTATATATTACTCCAATTTATAAGGTCCACTCTTGACCATTCACTTAATGTTTCCCACTTCATTTTAATTTTTATTGTTTTTTACATTTTTTGTTTTGCCCAAATTTTATTATTAGAAATTCAGAAAATGGTAGATTTCAAATCATGTTTTTATTTGAGGGGTTGTTTTTAAAGGAATTGAACTTATTTATGCATTCAAAAACAAAATTTAAACAATGTAAAATTGTGAATTTACCAACAATTGTTTGTATTATTGATTATAGTGATAATTATCAAAAAATAAAAATAAAAAGTAAAACATTTAAACTATACCAATATAGGAGAGACTATACTGATTTCTTAATTTTGTGTGCTCTCCACTAAATTCAGTTCTTTGTTATGGCGTGTACCTCTACAAATATTAACCATGAATCCATGCCATCTACGCCTTTCTAATCCACCCATGTTTGAGATGAACAACTCCATCGTGTTGGTTATGGAAAGTGTCACATCCCCACAGTGTGCTTAGTCAAATCTTGTGATCGTGCACATCTTGAGGGCATGGGGCACCTCGACGTTTCTCACTTGGCTCCTTGGAAACACCAACGATACTTCTTCCAAACTACGTCTCTTCACCTAGAGGAAACCTATACTTTGTTCTAGGCTACCGACGAGTTACACTCCTACTCTAGTGCAACTCTTTTATACTTAGACATTTGTTAACAACTTCAACACATAGTCATATTTAAGAATATATCCATGAACATGAGAATCCAAGAGAACAACAACAAAACAAACAAGAGAAACATAGATATAATGTGAGTCGTAGAAACTGTGCTTAACACCTGGCTAAGTCTTTGTTATTGTAGAACAATTGTAACATGAGCACTACCGACTCGGTTTACAATTTGGCAGAGACAAATGACTTGCCTCACCTCACGAAGAAACTCATACACAGACTCATTCCCAAGACTATCTATAGCAATAATCTCTACAACATGTTGTGATGCACCTCAGATGTGCCTCCAATCACATAATTTTTGTCTCTTCGTTTTCGCACACTTCACACATTTTAGTTTTGCCTCACACATGCCTCCAACAAACCTGCATTTCCAGAATTCCCAAAAATCGGCCCAAGAGAAGCTTGGCCAACTATGTCCATCGAAACCTCCTTAAGGAAATTCAAGTCCTCCCAAGTGCATTGACTTGTCTCCTTGAGGGAGCTCTCCCTCTTCATCTTCCTCAAAACCATATAGCTCTTCCTCCTCTCCCTATCTTCCAAACTACCTTATTGGTTGTGCACCCATGTGCCTTTATAGGCACCCATCTAGCACATATATTTACGCATGGGTCACCCGACTTGTCTATTCACCAAGTCGCGCCCCTTCGCAATGTTGGGCCAACTCTTCATTTCGCCGTGTTAGGAAAACTTGCCCAGTTGACCCACTGAACACTTTGTTTCGTCGTTTGTCCGACTCACCAATCTGTCTAACTGACTCATCATATTGGGTGTGCATTCCCCTTAGGTGAGTTGATCTGACTTGCCTAAGTCTACCCCTGATGCCTTAGCTGATTTTCCTTCGTTGGTGGAGCGCCCAAGTCTTTCCCTCAAGCCTTCATCAAATCGTCCACCGTTTGACTTGTGTAGCAAGGCATTTTGGATGGAGTCACTTCTTGGCACGTCTCGCACCAAAGGATCCCAAACTTTCCCTTATATGAATAATTTTGTCTCCTCATTAACATTGAGCTCCCTATCTCGTCGATTTCCTCTGTTTCAGTGTGTGGTGGAAGCACGCACACCCAGGCTTAGCGATGTGGGCCTTACATCCTCCCCCACCTCAATTCGTTGTCGTCCCCAACAACATCCTCAAAATATGTGATCTCCAAGTATCCACCCAAACTCATGCCTCTGTTGCAACTAAGCCTACTGGAAACCCCAAGTTTCATGCCAATGTGGAAACCCCAAGTTCCCACAAACCAAACTATACTGCACGCAATTTCACAAAATCAGTTTCATGTGTCAATAAGTTCACTTCATCCAACTCCAAGGATGAGAGTCAGTTAACTCCGTTGCACTATCTCATTGTGATGTTGTTGCCTTATTGCTATTGAGTTTCATTGTTGTTGTGGTTTCCTGCTACAACTAACTGTTGCCCACTTCACTCCAAAATTTAGCCGAAGTGTTGAACTCAAGTGATTTTTCTATTGCACCCATACTTAAACTAAAGTCCATGCCTCTGTGCACTATCGATCCCCACGTCTCAAATTAATTGGGTACTTAATCCAACTGTCATGCCCAATCCGTGAGCATGCACATCCTCATGCCCGAAATTGGTTTTTTTTGTCGCATCTTCGTCACTTTGTTCAACTTCAAATACTAAGGCAAGTATCCATCGTTTCCTCACTATTGTTGCCATCGTCTCATCTTCGCCAAGGACATCCTCCACAATGTCTAAGTGATGCACTTAGAACCTACTTGTGCCTTTGTACTCTTGACCCCCTTGTTATGCTATTGTTGTCACCCAAGTAGTGAACTAGTTGAATGGCTAGTCCAACCGTCATGCTCCATGAGCCCTCACATCTTCATCCACAAACTGGTCACTTCTTTCTGCAATTCAGTCCATCTTCACAATCCTCATATCAAGGCAAGGTTTCCCCTCACATTGTTGCACTATCAAGTCACTCTGAAACAAAGTCATCTATGACACTCGACCCCACTATCCACCTCATGGAAACGTTAACCAATCTGCCCAAAGAACTACAGATCTAGACTACCTCTTCCCCACTACTTCATCACACGACCATGATTTTGTGTCTCCCTCTCTATGCCTTTCAATGGTTAGGCTTCACCCTCAACCATGTTTCCCAAACAAAGAGAAACACTCATGCCCAAGTAATCTCTTCATGTTGCAATTTTCATGTCCGCACAATCATCCAAATTAAGGAAAGTCTTCAACTTGCCTCCTTTTGTCAAGTTTCCCCTCTGCAACTCAACATATGTGATGAGTGTGGCCAACATGCCCCCACTCCTCAAACATCCCAGCAAACTGTCCAAATTAGTCCAAATTAATCCAAGTAGAATGAGTCACCTCAAAGAAATTTCGTTCCTTAGACACGCTTGAACCATTACTCTTCCAACCTCAACCAATGACCCATGCTAGATATTTGAGTCATCGGTCAATCATCTGCAAGTCACTAAGGTGTGCTTTGCCTCATCCAATGTCCCATGCCAAAAGCGAACGAACACCACCCAAGTCACTTGGTCTCCATTCTTCCCATTCAGAATAACTGTCAATGATTCTTGGTCAACTTCCTCCTCACTCCATCCATCTTCTAAATCGAAACTTCCCTATACCTCTTGTAAGCGTTCAAACCCTAGAACTATCATCGTGACTATCAAATCATCACATGACCCAAAGAATCTGGCTATGACACCTCATCAATCCTCTCAACTTGGCACAAACAGACTTCACTCCCCACTTCACCGTAGTGACCTGTACAATGCACTTCATCAAAGAGTTAGGAAGCTTCCTCAAGCCACCTCCACGACTACATCCAAATCTTCCTAACTTCACCACATAACTCATCCAAGCAGGTCCCCCCATGTTCTCTATACATTCACCCAACCAAGGTGTCCTAAACTGCTACAAGACTTCTTTGAATCTGCGCCACTTGAGTCACCCTCAAGTCTGTCGGTTCTCACTATGGAAACAAATTTCACTTGAACCACCAAGTCATTCAACTTTTGTTCAAAGAAATCACTCCACCACTTAGGAAATGCAAGAACTCAAAACTAATCATACCTTTCCAATGGCTTCCTTCGCTGCAACCATTTTCTAAGTCTACTTTCTTGGACCTTCGTTTTCCCAAGTAATTGACTCTATGCATTAACTCTCCTCAATCATCGTCTATAGCTCCACAGATCTACAACACCTTCACTGCAATAAAGGATGAGTCCATCCATCCAGTTCAAAAATCTGTCAAAGTCCTAAACTTCGCATGAAATCGACCAAACTCATATTCAATGTCTTTCCATTTCCACAGCTTGACTACTTCTGCTTCAAGACACCATGCATCCACCACTAGACTGTCCAATCATATTGCTACTAACTCACTCTTGTAACTCTGCGAAGAGTCACCTCATCCAAAGGTTGGGCTCAACCCACTCCCAACAACCCAGATAAACTCAATTGTTTTTCTTGGTGATGCACAACACAAAGACATTGTGATAGAAACGTGCCCAACCAATTGCATGTTGTTGAACTTCTCTAAGTCTACCCAGGTCATTCGACGCACCCAAGTTCTCCAAGTTACTACAACCGAGAACTGCTCCTCTTCACGATCACTTCCACGATCACCCTTTTTCTTTCGCTTCTCTGAGCACTTCTACAGTTAGATCTGCAACAAGTCATGTGACAAATATTGTGTTCATATAACTTGCCCAAGTGCTCGGTTCTCCCAACAAAATCTACGCCTGGTCTCTAGAGTTGTGCACAACGGGTCTGGCATTAACTTCCATCACAAATCAAACCAACCAAGTCTACCTCTACGATCAACTCTGCGTCAAGTTCTGCGATGACTTTTGCAGTCACTCGCCCTTTCCAAGTGGTTCGTTTCACTACAAACTTTGCTCTCAGTCTGCACAAGGTGTGCACCCATCTCAACCTTCCCATCACACCGTCAATTGAACCTCTACCGTAAGTCTGATGCAAAGTATGTAGTGAACAAGTTCACTACCCATAACTGTTCAACAACTTTACTAACATTTCCATCGAACTGACTTCGCAACAAATCTCATTCTCAACAAGTGCACCCCACCACAATTGTTCTAACTACAAGAGTTGTGAAGAACGTCGAACTTCTCTAATACCCTCTATCGTCGAGATAGTGGTGAAGAACTCCCCAACCCTTTTCCAAAATCTACAATGAATCAACTCTGATACCATCTATTGTCGAGGTAGTGGTGAAGAGCTCCCCAACCCTTCTCCAAAAAATGTAACAAATTGACTCTGATACCATCTATCGTCGATATAGTGGTGAATATCTCACCATCCCTTCATCAAAATCTGCAACAAAATGACTCTCCTTGGTCGCACCGAGTGCACTTGTACTTGATTTCCTCCATTTCGATCTATGGTTGAATTGTGTGCCCCTGGGCTTGTGTTGTCGACCTTATATAAAGGATTTCAGATTCAATAAATTACTATAGTCAGTTAGTCCCTYCGATATTTCTTTCCTTCAAACCTTGAGCTTAGCTTTACTTGGGAGGACTTTTCCGCAATTTGCTATACCATCAAAAATTCAAATTCAATTTTAGTTATAAAATGATCAAAATCTAAAAAACATTAAAAGGAAATCTATAATGTGATTTTCTATTCTATTTTTAAATAATTATATAAAAAATATTAACCTAACTTAAATTAATAGTAAAATGTTTTTTTAAAGACCTAGTTAAAGAATGGAAAATATTATTTTTAAGTTTTGTTTCTTATGAATGCATAATAATGCTTTCAAATCATATTCTAGATATAAAATATGGAAAAGTGTTTGCATAATAATTCTTTCAAATAGGATTCTAGATATAAAATATGGAAAAGTATCAAGGATAGGAAATGGATAAAAATGGATGGAATTATAATTTTATGATAATTTAAGTTTTATTTTTGGTAAAAGATGATTTTAAAAGTTTAAGAAAACTAACATAATATAAATTTTAGATTTTATAAAAATCCAAAAATATTTTTGTAAAATTTATATAAAAAAAATATTATTTCTTTTATTTATAAAATCAAAATAATTTTTACTAAACTCCATGTCAAAAATATTATTTTCCCAACTTAAAAAACAATTAATAAATTGTTCAAATTAACATTCTTAAATCAATAAAATTTTAAATATCTTTTTAATCAAACTCTAATAATAAAAATCTAATTTTTTAGAAACTTAAATATTATTAAAAATAGTTTAATAACATAAATGATGAAACAATGTATTTTTTTTTCAAAAACACAAATACTCTTCCTCATAGCTAGAATGGGTTTTAAAGTTCTTATTCGAATGGGTTTAATTTTAACTTTTTAATTAAATAAAAGCTTTTTTTACAATTGGTTGTGGAGACGATACTCAAATAAGTAAATTGCTTTATCCTTAAACCTTTGCAAGTTAATTTATAAATATCATTTTATAAACTTGTCATTCCTATTGAGAAAATGTGTATGTATAGTTTATAATTACAATATCAAATTTAGTGTTTAGAAAATGTCTATAGCTTATGATTAGAATATCTAATTTAGTGTTTAATTGATTTTAACTCAGCATATTAAATTATTATTATTTTGTTTATTTCGAAAAAAAATATACTTCATATTACATTGTTCATCTATAAATTGTTCATGTTGTCAGTTTTTTAAAGTTTTATTTTAATGTTTATAAGTTTCTTTCCATGTTATTGGAGAATGAATAAAAAATGTATATACCAAATAAATAAAAATAAGATTTTTTATTTACATATAATATTTAATATATTATTAAATATAAGTTTATTTTTTAATGTTTTAAATAATGTTGTTATTAATGTTTTAAATAATATATTATTAAATATAAGTTTATTTCTTAATGTTTTAAATAATGCTATGAATAGATAAAGAAATATGATTATTCAAAAAATATTGGATAAAAGAAAATTTACTTCAATATAAAAATTAATAATTATAAAATAATATTATTTTTACTTTTTTCAATATTGAAAGATGGTCTAATAATTATAAAATAATATTATTTTTATTTTTTCAATATTAAAAGATGGTCTAATAAAATGAATTTATTATTTATATTTTAATGTTTTAAATAATGTTTAAATAATATTATGATTAGATAAATAAATATGACAAAAAAATTTGATAGAAAAAAATTTACGTAGATATAGAAATTAAAAATTATAAAATAATATTATTTTCACAATTTTTTTTCAATATTGAAAGATGGTCCAATAAAATGAATTAATTATTTATATAGTATATAAAATGAATTAATTATTTATATCTTATATATATAAGAAAATAATGCAATGTGGTAATCTCAATGTATATTATTTAAGAATAATAAAAATATAGATATAAATTAATAGTATGATTAATTAAAATTTAAATTATAATTGAAAAGTGATTTACTTAAATTGTTATTTAAATCCATGTTTATTTTATATTTTTAGAAAATTGAAAAAATATATATTTAAAATATTATTTAATTATAAATTAAAATAATAAACTATTTAATTATTTTATATTTTTGCAATGTTAAAAAAATATTTTATCTTATTATATAATAATGTTGTTAATATTAATAAAAAAAACTTTATCTTTAATATTTTTAAATGAATCAAGGTTTAATTTATTTCTTTATATTATTATTTTTATCAATATTTCTAAATATTGGTATAATTTAATTATTTAATAAATAATATAGCATAACAGAAATAGAATAACCATTTCATGATTGGATTTCTAGAGAATGTTGAAAACTTGAATTGATACATTCTCATTTATGTGACCTGTGTATTCAATCCTCTAATGGAAATAGATATATCATGACTTTTTTTTAATATTATAGAATGATGTGTTGGATGTACTACTTGAAGGAAAAATTACAATCTTTTGAAGCTTTTAACACTTTTCATGTATGGATCCAAAATGTAGCATAATCATATATTGGCTCTCTTCATAGTGATAATGGAAGAGAATATACATCTCTAATGAATTGAAATACTATCTTCACAAACATGAGATTCAACATCAAACTACAATTCCATACAATTGTCAATAGAATGGTGTAGCTAAAAGAATTAACTAGATTCTATTAAATATGGTTTGTTCCATGATGTTTTTCAAAAATGTGAAATTGATGTTTTGGGTTGATGCAGTTCTATACGCGGTATATGTGAAAAACAAAGTTCCATCCAATGCTCTTGAAAACAAAACTCCTTATGAAATGTGGTACAACTGCATTCCTTAAAAGCAACATCTCAGGGTCTTTGGTTCCACCTACTATACCTTAATTATGAAGGATAAAAGAAACAACCATGAAGAAAGGAGTCAAAAGTGAAGCTTCTGGGGGTAATCAAATACCACGAAGGCACGTCATCTTTACAGAGAAGAAAACAAGACTTTCCAAAGATGTAATTTTTCTTGAATCAACCAAGAATGAAAAAATTGTTGAGCAACAAGTGGATCATCTGGATAGATTCATCTATGTAAATATATATTGAAATGGGGGGTCCCTATCTTTGATCAATCCATGCAATCTCCTTTTGAAACACCATCTCCCCCTCAAGATGAAATTCCATCCACTTGATCAGAACCTAAAGTTCAAATGGAAGATGTAAATGAGAGGATTTAAAGGATGAACTTTGATAAGAATCCAGCTCCATCTCAATCAGTTGAGCAACCTGGACCATCTTGGAAATGTCCACCAAACTATCTCATAAAGACACTCGAAAGTGTTCATCCTAATAAGGTCGAAAAGACAAGAACCAGAAGTTCTACCAAAGAAGATGGAGGGATGTAAATGATTCAGGGTCATGTGATGTAGATGATATGGATGTTTCATATGATTTTGATTTGAATTTATATACTAACTTCGTACTGACTTCCTTTGAAGAAGCCATTTCTCAATCTGAGTGGAAAGAAGCCATGCAAAAGGAGTATGATGCTCTCATCAAGAACAAGACAACGGAGTTGGTGGACCCTTCATTTGGAACCAAACCAATTGGCTACAAGTGGGTCTTCAAAATGAAATACAAATCAAATGGTTTAGTTGAAAAGTACAAAGCAACCCCTGTGGCAAAAGGATTTGCACCAAAAAGAGACATTGATTATTATAAGAATTTTACCCCCACATAAAAATGGGATACCATTTTTACTCTATTAATGCAGGGACAGTTCGTCAAATGGATATGAAAACTACTTTCTTGAATGGATACTTGAAAGAGAATGTCTTCATGTATCATCCAAAAGGTTTTGTTGTGAAGGGACACTAACATAAAGTATGCAAACTCATCAAATCCTTATATGTCCTGAAAAAGCATCATGAGCCCGGTATGAAAAGGTAATTGAGCATCTTCTTAAATTGAATTTCAAGAACTTAATCTTAAAAATTCAACTATGTTTATCAAAAAAGTTTGAAAACTGTGGTATATCTCGTATTATATGGATATGATCTGTTGATAACAAGGAAGAATGAAAGCTATATTTCATCCATAAAGAAAGAGTTGAAGAAAGGCATTGAAGTGACTCAAAATACAAAGTATGTATCCATCTCCAAAAAGAAGTACATTCGAGAATTGTTGAACAAGTTTGGCATGGTTAAATGTAACCCTCTCTCTACTCCAAAGAAACTAAATTTGAAGCTCACATCGAAAAAAGGGAATAAATTTGAGGATGCAACCAAGTACATAAAACTTGTGGAAAGTCTTATCTACCCCACCACCACCAAACCAGATATTTCATTTCTTGTTGGAATTCTTTTCAAGTTCAAGAAAAAACTTTGTGAAGGACATTGGCTTGTTGCAAAAAGTGTTTTAAAATACTTAAAGGGAACTCAAGACTTTGGACTCCAGTATTCTAAAGTGGATGACTTCAACCTGATTGGATATTCTAAGTTAGACTTTGATGGAGATAAAGAAAATGAAGTGTCAACTTCAAGCTATGTCACTAGTCTTGGATCAACAATTGTATCTTAAATATCATGCAAACATATTGTGTGGCTCGGAAAAATACTTGAATATTTGTAGGAGAAATGAGTGAACTCTACTCTTCTTCTCGTTGAACCAAGAATCCCAGATTCCATGATCGAACCAAGCTCATCAACACAAAGTACCATTTGATTCAATATCATGTAAAAGCCAAGACTATTCCCCTGGGAGATTGTTCTACAAATGAGCAAATTGTGGACATCTTCACCAAAGCAGTTAAAAAAAAATACTTTAAAAAAATCAAAATGAAGTCACAAACACCCCTTCTCATTCACGAGGGAATGTTGGATACGTAATCCTCATTAATATGGTATTTTGTAAATAGTATTGTAAATATTATTTAGAACAATTATAAAGGATGGTTGGTGAATAGAAAGATTTGTTGAGACTTTTTGAAAGAAGAAACCAAAGGTCATACCAACTTGTATTTATGAATATCTCACATTAATAAATATTATTCAAATGTGAAATTAATTCATTTTTTTTAAATAAAAAAATATTTGTCCACATTTAATACAAGTTAAGATACCAATCTGTAACATCACCCTCGACCACCCACAGGCTGGGGTACGCCACTCCAGATCAACCAGTCATGCTCTAACATGAGTCAGTAACATTCCCAGACTTAACAGGCCGGACCATGCTACTCTAGGGAACGCTTTCATTCCCATACTGTGGAACATACAGTGACATACCCAGTAGTCAACTGAGCAATGCCACATAAATTTACTCTTTAAACGGCATGCAACTAAGACATATACATACAGCACACTCGCAGAAGCTTTACATATAAACATAAACAAACAATTACTTTCTGTAACATACTACTTTTATATTGAAATAACAGTAACTACAGATATGCAGCATTTACAGGGAATTACCCATAAACATACATGCAATTATAATCACATATATTATAAACCGTAACATAGGCATGTAAATAACAAAGCAACATATCATTTTTATCATACAACTGGTACTTATCTTGGAAATATTGTCACCAACTGCGTAGAGACCGTCCACGAACCTCCCAGCCATAGACTACAATGTTCATCACTCTCAACAGTAAGTCACCCCCGAGCTGGGACTGAACTCCACCCAGGGTAAAGGGTTCCTATCGAGGCTAAAGCTCATGGAAAATAGGAAAGAATCCGTCTCAGGTGCTCACTCAACTAGCAGCCTACAACCTTTCATTCCCCACATACATGTCCCACCCAAGGAAGTGTGCCCCTTCTCTGCTCAACAGTCCCTCGGCTGCCCCACTTCTCTTTCAGGTCTTCAACAACAGCCTGAATCGGAAGTATCAGAACATTGTAGCTGCAGTCTAGCACCTTCAGGAATCAATCCCCAACAATTCTCTCGCTCAACGAATTTCTCACGGGCTTGACAACTAGCTTCTTCAATCCCTCTCCAAGCTAACCAGGTACACCAACCGAAAAGGGCTATGGGAACAGGGTCCGGAACGGTGAAATGGTTGTCTCAAGGATAACAGAATGCATGAGTGAAACGGTCATGGAATCATTGACTGGTGTTTTAGGATTAATCCGTAAGTGCGGACACAAACCGATATCCCTAGATCCACCTGGATCTAGAACAAAACAAGACAAAATAATACTCTTTCCCTAGATTTAGACTGTTGAATGAACTAGGAGGCAATAACCATGAACATACCTTATGATCGCTTCCTTGGGTCTTTGTTGTTCCAGCTTCGCTTCAATGCTCTTGCGTCGTCCAGACCACAACAGTACAAACCAATCGAAGTGAAGACAACTCAATATATTCAACAATTAATCTATACATATGATCAAGGAGTTATGTAATAAAGTGACATTAGCTTTATGGGAAAGGGACATATTACTGTATTAAATTGATAGAAAGCAAGAATTGCAACCTGGGCCTTGATGTTGTAAACCTCCTTTCGATAGCTCCTAGCTTTCACACACACACTTGCTCATGCATGAAGAAGACCAACCACTTTAGATAACTTTGTTGGAGTTCCCTAGCTACTGTAGCTTCAGTCCTTCACACAGTATTTCACTAATTCTCCAATAAATCTCTTGCTAGGTTGCTTCTAACCTTTTCCATGAGAATCCCCTCAATATATAGGAGAGAGTAGATTAGTTACTTGGATAGGAATGATTCCAAAATATCAAGAAAGCCAGTTCTTAGATAACCATTTGAATGCCATCTCATCCTTCTAGAAGATTCCCTTCTAGAAGGTTCGAGAATTTATCTTTTTCCCTTCTTTAGAAAGAGTTCGCACCCTAATAGTTAGACACAGTGTGAACTTCTCGCACCCTGGCTTTAGGCAGTCTGCGAGAATCATGCATTCTCGCAGGCAAATGTATTGGTAGCCTGTGAACCTTCCTCAAAACTGTGATTTCTGGAAAGAGATAAAGGAAAATTTTCTCTGGAGAAAGTTCTAATGAAGAGCTTGAATACACCATAATCAATACATCATCATGACGACCAAAATCATGGATAACAACCGGATAATTGAGTGTGGAAGAGAATCACTATGAACTCTTCGTGGAAGTCCTTGTGCAAATAATTCTGGTCGTGTTGTTGGTAAGGTATCCGTGAGAAGTCACCAAATGAGCTAATTTCCCCCACGATATGAATGTATGTCCCAAAATTGACACTTGTCATATCGTAAGTTACTTTGGTCCACTTGTCCCCAACTTTAGAACTTAGGATAAAATAATTATCCATACTTTATGTTTTACGAAATATTAATATAATATTCCCTTGACTTTTGGCCCTCCCTTTCCCTAATTGGTAAAATTCAGTCCCTCATCTCTTTTATCGTTGTCGGTCTGCGCGCAGCGATGTATTTTATATTAATCATCATTCATGTACAAAGTAGGCGCATTCACCTTTGACATATAGGCGTTCCAGCTTAATACCAAAACATAAGCATCCTAGCTTATAATAACTGGCTCACCAACCTATAATACATATCATATACACAAGGCTCGTTGTCCTCTATACTGCGCACAACTTAGTCACTGCACGAGGTATTCTGTAATGTACATATTACATCATTTTACTGCACGGTTCATGCGCATACTATGCCACATGACATGCATTACCAAATGAGGTAAAAACATCTCACCAACTTAAGTACATTTATATTATATTTACAATTGGGTTCGATCGAAAGATATTACAATCCCCTCCCCTTATTTATGCATTGTCCTCAATGCATCATACGCCCATATATAACATAATTTTAAAAAATCTTCAAAAATATACAGGTATTCTGTCCACATTTCATATTCATGCTCAAAAGTAGCATCATGAGGACCGTACCAGGTACATTGAACCTTTACAAGCTCTATGGCTTGGTTCTGAAGCTTTTTGACTTTCCGGTACAAAATACACATCGGATGCACTTGAAAAGTGTCTTCTTGGTCTACCTGAATCACATTCCAATCAATAACATGATTAACATCAGGTGTATATTTCTTTAGCAATGATACATGGAAGACATAATGAACAGACATAGATGCACGCAATGCAATCATATAAGTAACTGGACCAATCCTCTCTAGGATTTCAAAAGGCCCTCAAAATCTGGCTGCCAACTTGGCGCGGCTTCCCAAATTCAGGGAGCTCCTATTAGCTTTCACTTTCAGGAAAACATGATCACCCACTTTCAGGAAAACATGATCACCCACTTTCAATTCTCTGTGATTTATGTTCTTTTCGGCATAACTTTTCTGTCTGTCTTGTGCAACTTTTAAATTCTACTTAATTTTTGTCATCTGGTCCTCCATTTCCCTTAGCAACTCTGGCCCATCCACTGTCCTGTCGACTAGGTTATCCCAACTTACTAGAGTATTGCACTTTCTTCCGTAAAGTGCTTCAAATGGGCTCATCTTCAATGATGTCTGATACCCATTGTTGTACGTGAATTCTACTAAGTGTAGGTAGTCTTTCCATTTCGATGGTTTGTCTGTCACATACATTCTCAGTATATCTTCTATCACCATGTTCACCCTTTCTGTCTATCCATCAGACTCAGGATGATAAGTTGTACTAAAGCTCACATTCGTTTTGAATCCTTTGAACAATCATTTCCATAAATTTGAGGTGAATTTCGAGTCTCTGTCGCGTACAATTGTTTTAGAAATCCCGTGCAATCATGTCACTTCCTTCATGAAAATATCAGCAACCTTTGTTGCCTTGTGCGTAGTTTTCAGTGGAATAAAATGGGCAGCTTTCGTGAGCTTGTCCACCACCACCATGATTGAATCATGCAACCTGCATGTTCTAGGAAATCCCGTAATAAAATCCATTGTCACCATTTCCCACTTCCACTCAGGAATGGTTAAAGGTTGCGGCAACCATGCTGGGTGCCTATTCTCATATTTTACTTTATGGTATTACATACATCTAGCGATGTACTCGGCGATCTCTTTCTTCATACTTGGCCAAAATTAATGGCTCTTGATCGCTGCCACAGTTATCTAATATCCAAGGTGTCCTGCATAACGAACATTATGCATTTCATGTAAAATCATATGTTTCAAGTCCTGGACATTTGGAAAAAAAATTGTGTTCTGGCACAACACTATTCCATATATTCCCAACTTATAATTACCCTGTTGTAGCATTGCTACCAATCCTTTGTATTGCAGATCGGCATTTGCAGCCTCTAGAATTTTGCTTTTAATATCAGTTTAATACATGCTAATAGTTGTAGCATGTAACTCACTCACCTTCCTGTTGAGTGCATCAACCACTTTATTCTCTTTCCCCTTGATATTCTTTATATCAAAGTCATATTCGCTTAGAAACTCTAACCATCTGCTTTGTCTAGCATTTAGATTTGGCTCATCAAATAAATATTTCAGACCATTGTGGTTTGTTCTTAGCTCAAACCTCTTTCCCATGAGGTAGTGTCTCTATTCCCTCAAGGCATGCACTATGGCTGCCAACTCCAAATCGTGAGTAGCATAGTTTCTTTCATGATCCTTCAACTTCCTTGATTCGTAACATATCACAAACCCGTTTTGACCGAGGACTCCACCAAGTCCTTCATTACATGCATCGGTGCATACGATGAAGTCTTCTTCTAGGTCTACGATCCTTAATATTGGAGCACTTGTCAATAATTGTTTCAAGTGCTGGAAACTCTTCTCGCAATCCAGTGTCCACTGAAACTTCACTCCCTTTCTTTGCAAAGAAGTGATTGGGTGTGCAATCTTCGAGAATCCTTCAATAAATATTAAGTAGTAGCCTGCAAGACCCATGAATGATCTTACCTCTGTCACATTCTTAGGTGCTGACCATTCTCTAATGGCCTCTATCTTCTCAGGATCCACTGCTATCCCATCCTTTGAAATGATATGCCCTAAATAATGAATATGTTACTTGGAAGGAATTCAAGAAGTATTTTGAGAAGTACTTGACTAAGAGATACTATGACAAGAAAATGAACGAGTTCTTTGAACTCAAGCTTGGAAGTATGACCATAGATGAATATGAGAGAAGGTTTCTGCAACTGCTGAAGTATGTCTCTTTCATCAAGGATGAGACGGTCAAAATTCAAAGGTATTTAAGTTGATTGTCATCGTTCATCAGTGACAAAATATAGTATGATGATCCCAAGACATTAGAAGAGACAATAAAGAGAGTTAAATGCTTATATGATTAGAAGGAAGTAAGGCCAACTTTCCAAAAGGCTTTGGAAGACAATAAGAAATTCAAGATGGATCAGAGGAAGAAGAGAGCTAAGACACCATTCTTTAGAAATAATTCACATGGACAACAAACACCTAAAGAACCCAAAACGATTGACACAAGGAGTCAAGGGCCAAGACAATCACCTATGCAATGTTGGGGTTGTAAAGGGGGCCATAGGTTCAGAGATTGTCCTCACAGAGGTGAAAAATGTAGGGTTGTTCACAATGTACAGTGAGCTGAAACAGTGGAGGACATGGGTAGATATATGCCAAGGATTTATGCATCCCTGGACAACAAGCAAGCAGAGTACCAGTCCCACATGATTGAAGTGGAAGGTATGATCAACAACCAAACCCTTGCTATTTTAATTGATTCAGGAGCTAGTCATAGTTATATAGACCCTAAGTTGGTGGAAAGTTTGCAATTGTCAAGAAGAAAGCATAGGAAAACATGGTTGGTACAATTGGCTATAGGAGCCAGAAGAAAAGTTAATGAGATGGTTAAGTCATGCCTCATAGAAATGAATGGACTGAACACCAAGGCGGATTCAAACATCTTGCCTTTAGGTTCCTATGATTGTCTAATTGGGATGGATTGGTTGGACCAACACACTCTCTTAGACTGTCACAACAAAGCATTTACTTGCCTGGATGAGGAAGGGAAACCAAGGAAGGTACAAGGAATCCCCAGGGGAGTAACCATTAGAGAAATTTCAGCATTGCAGCTAAAGAAGTGTTACATAAAAGGATGTCAAATAATTGCAGCTCATTTAGCAGACACCTAGAGATAAGGTGTCAAATTTGGAGGATTATGCAGTCCTGGAAGATTTTGAAAATGTGCTCAATGAGGTACCCGGACTACCCCCAAGGAGAGACATTGATTTCTCTATAAATTTGATGCCTGGAACACTGCCAGTATCAGAGACTCCTTACGGAATGAGTACACTAGAATTGAAGGAAATGCAAATGAAGCTTAAAGAACTTCTGACAAAGGGGTTTATACGCCCAAGCGTGTCACCTTGGGATGCCCCAGTCTTGTTTGTGAGAAAGAAAGATGGAACACTAAGGTTGTGCATTGACTTCAGACAGTTGAATAAAGTGACTGTTAAGAACAAGTATCCTCTACCAAGGATTGATGACCTCATTGATCAATTGAAGGATGCAAAGATATTTTCAAAGATAGATCTCAAATCAAGATACCATCAGGTAAGAATTAAAAAAAATATTATTAGCAAGACCGTCTTCAGCACAAGGTATGGTCATTATGAGTTCACAATGGTACCATTTAGGTTGTCAAATGCACCAGTTGTTCTCAAGTGCTTAATGAATGGTGTTTTTCGAGGGTATTTAGACAAGTTTGTCATTGTCTTTTTGGATGACATTCTTATATATTACAAGTCAGAGGAAGAGCATGAACATCATTTGAGGATGGTGTGACAAGTATTAAGGGAGCGTCAATTATATGCCAAATTGAGCAAGTGCTCATTTTATCATAAACAAATTCATTATTTAGGGCATATCATTTCAAAGGATGGGATAGCAATGGATCCTAAGAAGATAGAGGCCATTAGAGAATGGTCATCACCGAAGAATGTGACAAAGGTGAGATCATTCATGGGTCTTACAGGCTAGTACAAAAGATTTATTGAAGGATTCTCAAAGATTGCACACCCGATCACTACTTTGCAAAGAAAGGGAGTGAAGTTTCAGTGGACACTGGATTGCGAGAAGAGTTTCCAGCACTTGAAACAATTATTGACAAGTGCTCCAATATTAAGGATCGCAGACCCAGAAGAAGACTTCATCGTATGCACTGATGCATGTAATGAAGGACTTGGTGGAGTCCTCAATCAAAACGAGTTTGTCATATGTTACGAATCAAGGAAGTTGAAGGATGATGAAAGAAACTATGCTACTCACAATTTGGAGTTGCCAGCCATAGTGCATGCCTTGAGGAAATGAAGACACTACCCAGTGTTTTAAAAACCACCAAACCGAAACTAAAACTGGCCGGTTTGACCGGTTAGAACACGGAACGGTTCGAACCAGTAGAAAAACCGAACAGGCTGGTTCCGTTCTGTTTTTCTCAAGGACGCCTGCGGATGCCAAAAATTTTTTTTTTTTTGTTTTTCTTAGATCCTTTACCCTCCTAAACCCTAAAAGAATGTTATAAAGGCACAACAACCCCCTCCAAGAGCCTCACACCTCTCTCATTCATCATTTGGGAGCATTTGGAAGCATTTTGGAGCTTTTGCGTTTTGGAGCAGCATTGATTCTTGAGGAGAAGCCTTGAGGAGCTTATTGGACAAGGTTCCTTCTTTGCTTTTTTAGATTGCTTGCATTGTGAAAATTCCACCTTTGAAGTTTGATTTATCCTTTGAGTTTTCATTTACAAATTTACAATGGCCCCAAAAACTAACGATGTCGCATGGGTTCATGCCAAGGTAATTGAAGGTAATATGTATTGCAAGTATTGTAAAAAATGCATCAAGAGGAGGGGG
>JZKD02S1596374.1:168347-189323 GCA_000966675.3 Picea glauca | reverse complement strand
GGAATAACATCCAAAGCTATTTCACACCTCCCCCCACTTCTGGCTCTGACAATGCTAATGTTTCTCAAGTTCAACCCACTCAATGTCAGCCCACCTTAGATGACCATTGGAAGAAAGAATATAGAGAGATTGCTTATGAGTACATAGCTAGATGGTGGTATCATGTTGATATCCCCTTCACTGCTGCCCGCACACCATATTACCAACCTATGTGGGATTCCATTATTGCATGTGGGAGGGGCGTCAAAATCCCTAGTATGCATGATTTGAGGGGATCTCTTTTGCAAAAAGAGGTCAAATCCATTGAATAATACTTGATAGATTACAAAGTATCATGGGCCAAAATAGGATGTACCATCATGTCAGATGGATGGAGTGATGGAAAGAACCGTACTATCATAAATTTCCTTGTCTCTTGCCCACAAGGAACCATGTTTTTGAGATCAGTTGATGCATCTGATAGGGTCAAAGATGAAAACTTATTGTTTGAGCTATTGGATGAGGTTGTTAAGGAGGTGGGGGTGGAGAATGTTGTTCAGGTCATCACAAATAATGCCTCTAACTATGTTCTTGCAGGGAAGATGTTAGAGGAGAAACACAAAACCATATTTTGGACCCCATGTGTTGCATATTGCATAGACCTCATGCTTGAGGACATTGGAAAACAAGAATGGATCAAAAACACTATAGAGAATTCCAAAAGCATCACAAAGTACATCTACAACCACTCATGGGTTTTGAACCTGATGAGGAAAAGCATAGAGAAAAGAGAACTTCTTAGGCCTACCATCACTAGATTTGTAAGTCACTTATTGACATTGCAATCTATGGCTTCCCAATCAAGTAACTTGCAAAAGATGTTTGCATCTGATGAATGGAATGAATCTCAGTGGGCCCGCAAACCAGATGGGAAAGACACCAAAAAGAAAGTTAATGATCCCAGATTTTGGAAAAAAACAACAGAAATTGTAAAAATTGTTGAGCCACTTGTTAAGGTGTTGTGGCTAGTGGATGGGGAAAAATTGGCCATGGGTTACATTTATGAGGCTATGGATCAGGAAAAGGAGCAAATAAAGGAAGCATACAAGGATAGAGTGACCAAGTATGGGCCTATTTGGGACATCATTGATTGTAGATGGAATAATCAACTCCATCGCCCTATACATGCAGCTGGCTATTTCTTGAACCCAAGGTATCGTTACAGAGTGCAGCTTGGAGAAGATGTGACTGGGGAGGTTAGAGATGGCTTGATTGATTTCCTTGAGCGCATGGTCAGTTCTCAGAGTGATCAGTTGGAGATGCACCGAAAGATCACTTGTTTCACTAGAGCCACAGGTACCTTCGGCAAGAACCTAACAAAGATTGCAAGGGATGTGGATGAGCTAGGTAACAATTCCAAATTTTAAAATTTAAAGTTCAAGTGTTTAAATTTTATATACTTTATATTTTATTACTTCAAGGAACTAACTTGACTAACTATGTTTTTTGCAGCAAACTGGTGGGAGTCATTTGGCAACCATTGTCCTCAATTGCAAAAGTTTGCAATTAGAGTGTTGAGTCAAACTTGCAGTGCTTCTGGGTGTGAGCGCAATTGGTCTGTCTTTGAAAGGATTCACACGAAGAAAAGAAATCGCTTAGAACATAAATGGTTAAATGATCTAGTCTTCGTGCAGTACAACCTCCGGCTCAAGCACAACCAATTGTTGAACAAAAGACCCGATACAGATCCTATTGTGTTGGATGATGTTGATCCAACTTCAGATTGGGTAGTAGAAACTCACCCACCAGAGTTTGATGATGACCATGATTTGGAGATGGAGTTAGCAAGGCAGCTTAGATGGATGCAGATCCACTATTAGGGCCTCGCGGTTCAATTCCAGTGTCAGACATGGCAGGCCCTAGTGGAACTGCAGGCAATCGTAGTCGTTGTTGTATACCTCATGTGCCTCGTCGTGGTCGTACTACTACAACTAGTGCAACTTCAGAGTGTGTAGTCACAAATGTCCTTGATGGTGATGAGTCTGAGGCTGAGTCTGAGTCTGAGTCAGATGATGATGTCGAGGGCGAGGATGCCCATACCATTTCTACTTCTAGCAGTAGTGATGATTGATAGTTGATCATGTTGATCAATGAGATAGTGACTTGTAGTTTTGACTCTTGCTAGTATGTGTTTTTTTGTTGTGGTCTATAGATGATCGAGGCCATTTTGACTTTAGAGCCTCCTTGATTAGTATTTATGTTCTAATCTCTAGATATGTATTGCACTTGGTGCCATTTTGATATATTCATGAGCATACTTTGGATATTTTGTCTCTAATTGTCTCTAATGCTTTGGAAACATGATTTAAAATCTTTCTGATCTCTAGATATGTATCGCACTTGGTGCCATTTTGATATATTCACGAGCATACTTTGGATATTTTGTTTCTAATTGTCTCTAATGCTTTGGAAACATGATTTAAAATATTAAAAATATATTTTTTCGTTAAAACTTAAATATTCTATGTAGTTTTCAAAAAAATTGGTTCATTAAAACCAGTTTCGGTTCTGGTTCAGGTTGGACCCTCCACCGGTTCCGGTACAGGTTTCGGTTTTTAAAACATTGACACCACCTCATGGGAAAGAGGTTTGAGCTAAGAACAGACCACAATGGTCTTAAATATTTATTTGATCAGCGAAATCTAAATGCTAGACAAAGCAAATGGTTAGAATTTATAAGAAAATATGACTTTGATATAAAGCATATCAAGGAGAAAGAAAATAAAGTGGCTGATGCACTCAACAGGAACGGTGTTTGAATTACATGCTACATCCATTAGCATGTACCAAACTGATATTAAAAGCAAAATTTTGGAGGCTGCAAATGTCGATCTGCAATACAAAGAATTGGTAGCAATGCTACAACAGGGTAAGATGCTTCAGAAGGTGGATAATTATAAGTTGGGAAAAGATGGAATACTGTTGCACCAGAATAGGTTTTTTCTTCCAAATGTCCATGACTTGAAACGTATGATTTTGCATGAAATGCATAATGTTCCTTATGCACGACACCCTGGATATCAGAAAACCGTGGCAGCGATCAAGACCCATTACTTTTGGCCAGGTATGAAGAAAGAGATCACTGAGTACATCGCTAGATGTATGGAATGCCAAAAAGTAAAAGCTAAGAATAGGCACCCAACGAGGTTGCTTCAACCTTTAACCATTCCTGAGTGGAAGTGAGAAATGGTGACAATGGATTTTATTACGGGATTGCCTAGAACAGGCAAGTTGCATGATTCGATCATGGTGGTGGTGGACAAGCTCCCGAAAGCTGCCCATTTTATTCCAATAAAAACTACGCACAAGGAAGCAGAGGTTGTTGATATTTTCATGAAGGAAGTGGCACGATTGCACGAGATTCCTAGAACAATTGTATCCGATAGAGACCCGAAATTTACCTTGAATTTCTGGAAAGGATTGTTCAAAGAATTCAGAACGAATATGAACTTTAGTACATCTTATCATCCTGAGTCGGATGGACAGACAAAAAGGGTGAACAGGGTGATAGAAGATATACTGAGAATGTATGTGATGGACAAACCATTGAAATGGGAAGACTACCAACACTTAGTAGAATTTGCGTACAACAATGGGTATCAGGCATCATTGAAGATGAGCCCATTTGAAGCACTTTACGGAAAAAAGTGAAATACTCCAGTAAGTTGGGATAATCCAACTAATAGGATAGTAGTTGGGCCAGAGTTTCTCAGGGAAATGGAGGACCAGATGACAAAAATTAAGCAGAATTTAAAAGCTGCCCAAGACAGACATAAACATTATGTTGATAAGAACAAAAACCATAGAGAATTCAAAGTGGGTGATCATGTTTTCCTAAAAGTGAAAGCTAACAAGAATTCCATGAAGTTGGGAAGCTGCGCCAAGTTGGTAGCAAGGTTTTGTGGGCCTTTTGAAATCCTAGACAGGATTGGTCCAGTTGCCTATATGATTGCATTGCCTGCTTCTATGTCTATTCATAATGTCTTCCACGTATCATTGCCAAAGAAATATATACCTGATGCTAATCATGTTATTGATTGGAATGTGATTCAGATGGAGGAAGATGGTGTTTTTCAAGTGCATCCATCGTGCATTTTGGACCGGAAAGTGAAACAGCACCGAAACCGAGCCATAGAGATTTTGAAGGTTCAATGGACCTTATACGGTCCTGAGGATGCTACTTGGGAGTATGAAGATGCAATGCGGATAGAATACCCGCATCTTTTTTAAGATTTTTTAAAATTATGTTATATATGGTCGTATGATGCACTGAGGACAATGCATAGATAAGGGGAGGGGATTGTAATATCCCTCGGCCGAAACCAATTGTAAATATCATATAAATGTACTTAAGTTGGTGATTTGTTTTGACATCATTTGGTAATGCACGTCATGTGGCATAGTGCGTGCATGAACTGCGCAGTAAAATGATGTAATATGTACATTCTAGAATACCGTGCACAATAACTAAGGTGCGCGCAGTATAGAGGACAATGAGCCTCGTGTATATGATATGTTTTACAGGCTGGTGAGCCAATTATTATAAGCTAGGATGCTTGTGTTTTGGTATTAGGTCAGAACACCTAGATGTCAAAGGCCAATGCGCCTACTTTGTACATGACTCATGATTAATATAAAATATATCGTCGCACGCAGACCGACCACGATAAAAGAGATGGGGGACTGAACTTCACCAGTTAGGAAAAGGGAGGGCCAAAAGTCAAGGGAATATTATATTAATATTTCCTAAAACATAAAGTATGGATAATTATTTTATCATAAGTTCTAAAGGTGGGGACAAGTGGACAAAAGTAACTTCCGATATGACAAGTGTCAAGTTTGGGACATGCATTCATATCGTGGGGGAACTTAGCTCATTTGTTGACTTCTCACGGATACCTTACCAGCAGCCCGACCACCATTATTCGCACAAGGACTTCCATGAAGAGTTCACAGTGATTCTCTTCCACACTTAGTTATTCAGTCAATGATTCCATGGCCATTTCACTCATGTAATATGTTATCCTTGGGACAACGATTTCACCATTCTGAAGCCTGTTCCCATAGCCCTTTTCGGTTGGTGTACCCGGTTAACTTGGAGCAGGACTGAAGAAGCAGGTTGTCAAGCTCGTGAGCAATTCTCTCAACGAGAGGGGATTGATTCTTGAAGGTGTTAGACAACAGCTACAACACTTTGAGACTTCCGGTCTGGTCTGTTGTTGAAGCACTGGAAGGGAAGTGGGGCAGCCGAGGGACTGTTGAGCAAAGAAGGGGCACACTTCCTTGGGTGGGACAGGCATGTGGGGAATGAGAGGCTATAGGCTATTAGTTGAGTGAGCACTTGAGACAGAGTCTTCATTGTTGTCCATGAGCCTTAGCTCGGATAGGAACCCTTTACCTTGGGTGGAGTTCAGTCCCAGCTCGGGGGTGACTCATTGTTGAGAGTGATGAACAATGTACTCTATGGCTGGGAGGTTCGTGGACGGTCTTTGAAAGAAGAAACCAAAGGTCATACCAACTTGTATTTATGAATATCTCACATTAATAAAAATTATTCAAATGTGAAATTAATTAATTTTTTTTAAATAAAAAAATATTTCTCCACATTTAATACAAGTTAAGGTAATTTGTGTGTACCTTTTATACAAATCTATCTAAATATTTAACTAAAATGATTGCAAACATTTTATTCCACATTTTGTACTTAAAATACACACTCTAAATAAAAATTAAAAAAAAAAAGAAGCTTCTACACATTTCACACACCAATTGAAATAATGTTTTAAAATGTCATTCAACCCTCAAACATATTTAATATAAGTGATCCTTCTTCACATTTTACACTTAGATAAATCTTGAATTAAGATATTTGAAAACATTTCAATGACAATCATTATTTTTTTATTAAACTTATTTTTAAACTAAAATATTTAAAAATACAAAATAAACATTTAAATTTTTAATGTTATTATAATTCGTTGCTTCGAATTTAAAATGACATTTTACATCATAAAAATATTTCAATCTGCACTAGTTTCACTTACACAACTCTTTTCACTTACTTTCTACTCTTTAAAAAAAATAGTTATCTACTTCATGGTTGTAGGCCCAAGATTTTTTGGTTGACCTATTGGAACAAAACCAATACCATGATCTCTTATGTCTTCATGGCTCTAACACCATGTATCTTACACACAATCAACACGTAAACCATAGCGGAGCAGTCTGAGCATGTAGTTCTATTACTTTTGGACATGTCGAAAAGTACTGATCCATTTGTTAAATGTAAGGAACTTCACCGTTGCATGAAAAAAGTCACGAATGTCCCTCTCGAATTGCATGAAAAAAGTCATGAATGTCCCTCTCTAATTGTCCATGATGCATGAGTCAAACACATAACCAACAACCAACCATGCAAAACAACTCGTGCCCCTAAACCAACAGCATGACAAAAACCCCACCCTGTGAATATGCCCATAACTCCACGCACGTCTAAGGCACCTTGTAGAAATTGGAGTAAACTGTCACAAATGATAAAATGAGAAGTTGAGAATACAGAGAAAGAGAAGAGCAGAAAATAGTATTCATTATATTGAGTATATGAGGAAAAGAGTACATTGAGAAAAGGGAAAAGAGTTGAGCTAAATAGTCTCAAGCAAATCAAGAACATCAAGAAACGATACTACAGTTGGCCAGGACAACTGGCAGTGTACAGTCAAACTGTTGAGGTTACATTATATTTAACACTCCCTCTTAAACTCAACAGTTACAAACATCAGCACTAATAATGCCCAAGTGCTGTCTCTGAAAATCAAAAACGGATTTTCCCAGTGGCTTTATGAAAATATCTGCGAGCTGATCTCGAGAGCCATAGAATTGAAGTGTTATGTCACCGTTAGTGACGAGCTCGCGAATGAAGTAAAAGTGAGTGTCAATATGCTTGCTTTTCTTGTGAAACACATGATTTTTGGATAGACCAATTGCCGAGGTGTTGTCACAGAAGATAGGAGTTGGCTCCTTTTCTGTGTGTGACATATCATTCAATATTTTTCTCAGCCACACAGATTGACAGGAAACCGAGGTAACAACGACATACTCTCCCTCTGCATAATATATTGATACAATAGGTTGCTTCTTTGATGCCCATGAAATCAGGTTCGCGCCCAGGTGAAAAACATGTCCTGAGGTGCTCTTTCTGTCATCTAGGCTACCTGTAAAATCACTGTTTGTGTAACCAGAGAGATTATTATCATCAGACTAAATGTACCATAAGCCAAAATTGAGAGTTACTGCAACATATCTCATAATCCTTTTTTCCATCTTCCAATGAGAATCTTTGGGGGATTCCATAAACCTAGAAACAAGGCAGATTGCATACATTGTATCAGGCCTAGTTGCTCTAACATACAACAAAATGCCTACTAAGGTTTTGTAGAGGGTAGAATCCACTGTAGGTCTTGTTATTGCACAATTTGTAGCAAGGTTAAAAGGCCAAAGGATAGAGGTCAAACTGGCGTAACAGGAACCTTCCCCACCCAATGTCACCTCAATGGGGAGGTTCTTTCTATTTAGGGAGGTTAACCCAGGGGAGACGTCCCCGGTAACCTAGGGTTTTGAATAGGCTGAAGTATAAAGGTCAAGGCAAAATTTCTTCCTCACAGGTTACCATCAAGGTCAAAAAGTCTGGCTAATCAGCCAATAAATGAAGTGTATGCCCAAATGAGAACACCTGCCCGGAACAAGACAATAGCAAGAGAATATATACAAGCTATAATTCAGTGGGTTAGTACTTCATGTAACTATTCGACATCAATATATGAGCAATGTGAAACAACAGATATTAATGAGATCAACGTTTTATCAATACAACAATGGAGAAGTATCAATTCATCAATAACTATTGAGATGATGTGGCTAACAATGTATTTAATCAATCATTTACTCAATAAATGCCTTCAATCATCATCTAATTACTTATCATCAAAAGTTGTTGCGTCAAGATGGAATAACCAAGTGCGACGTCAGCCTAGTTAGGGTTAGCTAGTTAGTTAGGGTTTCAAAATTTAAAGTTTCGAGAGTTGGTTTGATCACTATTAATTCAACGTCGTGGTTCCAAGATCAGTGCCTAAGGGTAGATGGAGTCAATTAAGGAGAGGACGCAAAATTTGAAGGGATAAAGGCTAAGGACAAGAGGGAAGGGTTCTAGAGTGCTGCAATGGCAGGGCCCTAGAATCAAAACTCTAGGGGAAAGAGGCTCACTCCGGTGTTGCTTAAGCAAGGCCTCGTGCTCTTTCCTCCTTCCTTAGGTCAAACTTGGCAAATGGCTAGCATAAAAGATAACTTAAAACAAGAGGATGAGGTGAGGGAAAGTGTTGCAATGGCAAGGCTTTATCACCAAATCCTAGAAGATGGACGACCCTAGGTGTAGATTACCTAGGCCTGGGACGTCACCTCCTTTTCAACCTTTAAAAAAAACAGATAACACAAAGAGAAAAAGTGAAAAGAGTGTAGCAAAGGCTAGGCTCTTCATTCCTTCTTCAATGGCTGAATATTTCTCTCTAAGGGGACATGAAACAAGGACCTACTTGTGTGCTTGTCACCTAGGGTTTTTAAATCAGCAAATTTATAAGTAAATGCAAGAATATAAACCTACAACCATTCAATTAAGAAGTTTTGCAAGAAAAACACTGACATATCATGATGAAAAGCATATGCAAACCCTAGTTGTAAACCTTCCTTCAAGAGAAATGCCAAACATGCCAAGATAATCCTTCCATCAACAAGTGCGCCTTCTTTAAAAGACCAAACACCCAAACTAGGGCGCAAAAATCAGACCTCAAAACAGAGTGAGTTGTGTGTTATTGTCAAATGAGGGGAAACATCCTCAATATATAGTGTATCATGACCTATAATTAAAATTAGGTCATTAAAAATGGCAGACAAGGCTACAAACCAAAATCATGTTGTTTTTACATTAAATGCTAAGTAAAAGACCTAAATGAGCAAAAAGTGAGATGTCGAGCACCTTTGAGGGAGACATTAGGCCCTTTTGGGGCTAGTCCAACATCCATAAGTCAAATGTTATCCCTTCCTGGGCTCCTCCAAGTTGCCACACGTGTCAGTTGTCCTGTCAAACTTCCACAAGCTCAAGGTGACATCAAGGCCTCCTGGGTGATTTCCTGGTCATCAAAGGGAAACGCTCCATCTGAGAAGGGTCAACGCCCCTGGGTTGGGCTTAGACAAAGTTTCCTAGATGGAACGTCATTTTTCTTCTCATGTGCAAGAGCTACACCAATCATTGTCGTGTCTCTGCCCCTGATGGGGTCCCAACAACTCTCTGATGGGCTCTTCAGCCCCATGGAGGTCCGAGCTAATCATCTCCCCATGTGTACCAGTCCAACTGGTACTTGTCTGTCGGGCATGGTCCTGCACATCAAAAACTTTGCCCTCCATGGGCTCATTAGTCACAAGGATCATAGCAATGTCAATCACGTTTCATCATTAATTTTATCAAATACATGCATAAAACCCCTGATATATCAATCAATAGCTCAAAGACATTACAATGACCTACAATACAAAGCCGAAGAAAAAGACTAAGTACCCTATTGGGCCAGCATCCATAAGAAAAGGAAAGTCTTTTGAGGGTATCATCCAAGCCATGTAAAGCGAGGTGATCTGGTCAAGGGATGTCAAGTCATACGGGTAGAGTGAAAGAGAGGGATGCATGATATTACTTGTAGGTGCCTTTGTAGAAGGCGAGTTGTACCCGTCATGGATGCACTTCTTTCCAAGCCCTTTATTGCCTTTATTCTTTCTTTTCTTTATTGTTTTTTTCTTTTTATTTCAAGGTCTAACTAGAGGACACTGCCTTGGCATGGTGACTAGAGTTGACAGTGTTACCCACAAGCACTTTCACAGAGATGATAACGTTGGCTAGTGATGAGACCCCCTTTCCCTTGGCCATGCAACTAAAGGTCGCTGCCCTGGCGTGGTAACCAGATAGTGGCAATGTCATTATATTAGGTACCCATGAACATTATAGGCTGGCTCGTGGTGAGACCCCCTATCCTCTTGGCTAGGTCTTGTTTTGTTATTTTTCTTCGAGTCCCTTTTATTTCTTGTTGAGAGGCTTTTTATTGCCTTCTCGGGTATCCCTGGGCGAGGCATCTCTAGATTTCATTTTTATGGATTTTATCTTTTACCAGCTGCTTTTACCTTCTGGGCCTTTAGCCCCTTCTTCCCACGAGATAAGGTGCAACCCCACAAACAGATCATCCTAATGCTCGAACTAGGGGAATGGGACAGATGAGTGGAAGATAAGATGTAAAAGTGATGATATGATGGGAGCAGACGATGGGTCTTCATAAATCCCCCTAGTGTCAAACCAAAACCTATGGGTACAGGCTTGCTAGGACACTCTATTAATCCCCCCAACCATGGTCAAGTGGGTCAATGTAAGATCCAAACAGTTGTCAGAAATAAAAGGAGTAAGATGCATATATCTAAAGGTTATAATGATAAAAAATGACACATACCATGATACCTGGGCCAACTACCTCATGGAGCAAGAGTCTTCTCCGATACAAGTCCAAGCTGATGGTGATGGATGTTGTTGCTGCTGACAAGACAAGTCTGATGAAGGAGAAGAAAGATGGGCCCTCCAAGGCCAAGCTCAGGTCAATCCTGCTCTAGGACCTGTGGGCCTTGAGACATGATCTCCTAGTTATCCCTAGAAATCAGGGATAACAAGTCCTTCATCTTGCTTGCTCAATTTTGTGCCTAAGGGTATAGGAGTTTCTATTGGATTGCAGACTTCCATGCAGAATCTTTTGATGATGTCTACTGCATACTTTTGCTGATAGAAAAAAAATGCCTTTGGTTGATTGATCAACCTCAATTCCCAAAAAATATTTCAATATGCCAAGATCTGTCATCTCAAACTCAGATTGCATGGCATGTTTAAAAATCGTTAACTCAAGATTTCCAGTATATATCATGTCATCAACATATAAACATACAATCAGAATTTTACCATGCTGATCTATTTTGGTGTATAAAGTTGGCTCGTTTTGGCTTATTTTGAAACCACTTTTGATCAGGTAAGTGTCAATTCCGTTGTACCAAGCTCTTGGAGCTTGTTTTAAGCCATACAAGGCTTTCTTCAACCGATACAATTTGGCTAGCTACTCTTGGACTTCAAATCCAGGTGGTTGATCTACATAGACCTCTTCTTCCAAGACACCATTTAGGAAAGCTGACTTGACATCCATCTGGTAGACTTTCCATTTGTTGAGATGTTATGGATAAGAGAGTCCTTACAGTGTCTAACCTTGCTACTGAAGCAAAAGTTTCACCATAATCAGTACCTGGTTGTTGTGAGAATCCTTTGGCAACAACTCTTTCCTTGTGCTTTTCAATCTGCCCCTTTTCATTGAGTTTAGCTTTGTAAACCCACTTGACACCAATACTTTTCTTATGTCTGGGCAAATCAACAAGATCCCATGTCTTGTTCTTCTCAATGGAGTCAATCTCTTGGTTCATGGCTTGAACCCAATGTGGCTTCTTAGCTGCCTCTTTAAAAGATGTAGGTTGACATGACATTAAAGCAAAAATGTTGTGATGTTCAATGTCATCCAACTGCTGATGGATTTCTCTCAAACTTCGAGCTCTCTGCTTTTGAAGTTCAGAGGATGAGTCTTTGCTTGAAGTTGAGTGATCCTAAAAATTTTCAGATTGTCCTTGTACCTGCAATCTTGGAAGGGCAAGTTGAGGTATTGGTTGTCTTGAGTCTTCTGCATTTTCAGGACTGGTCAGCAATGGATTTTGATTATTCATCTGTTGATTTTCAGATTCGTTCCAGAGTTGATTTTCCAGAAATATTACATCTCTGTTGAGAATTAGTTTCTTTGAGATTGGATTCTAAAGCCTGTAAGCTTTTGATGTTTCGTTGTATCCAGTAAAGATACATTTCTCACTTATGTCATCCAGTTTCTTCCTTAATTCGGAAGGTATGTGAGCATATGTTATGTATCCAAATGTCCATAGATGAGCAACATTTAGCTTTGTCACACTCCATGCTTCTTGAGGGACCTTCATCTTTAGGCTGGTGGTTGAAGATCTATTCAAGAGATAAGTTGATCATGCTACTGCTTCAACCCAAAAAGTATTTTACAGACATTTCTCTTTGAGTAGGAATCTTTCCATGTTCATTATTGTCTGATTTTTCCTTTCAGCCACTCCATTCTGTTGTGGAGTATACCTGGTTGTAGTTTGCATGATGATGCTTTGTGATTTGCAGAAATTTGTAAATTATTTGGAGCTATATTCTCCTCCTCCATCTGACCTGATTGCTTTTACATATTTGCCACTCTGTTTTTCAGCTTCTACTTTGAATTCTTTGAGTTTTGCAAAAGTTTCAGACTTGTGTCTGAGAAAATAGATCCAGATTTTCCTGCTAAATTCATCAATAAACGTTAGAAAATAAAAGATACCACCTATTGACTATGTTTGCATTGGGCCACATAGGTCAGTGTGAACAAGTTCGAGATGTTGTTTGGTTTGAGTGGAGGACTGTGGAAAACTAGTTCTTTTATGTTTTCCAAGTATGCAAGACTCACATGGGGGAGTTTGCTCTTTGAAGACAGGGAGTCCTTTGACCATGGAGTGCTTTTGTGAAAGACATAGACTCTGAAAGGGTAGATGTCCAAATCTTGTATGCCAAACCATAGTTTCATTGGGGGTGGATGCACTTTGTGCATTTGTTTGGATCAAATTTGCAGTTCTGAGGGTCAGGGGAAACATACTATTCTGAGTCATGTGGATTTCAGAAATCAATTTTCTGTTGGGGGTTTTATCATATATCCTACATGATGCTCCCTCAAAAAGTACCTTATAGCCATGTTCAATGAGTTGTCCTACACTTAACAGGTTATGTTTCAGATCTGGAACATGGTAGACATTGTTTATGTCTTTCTTTACATTATGTTTAGTAAGAATAGGTACAGTTCCTTTTCCTTGAACTTTGACTAAAGAATCATTTCCAAGTGTAATATCAGAGGAAATTGAAGAATTAATGCATGAAATTAAATCTTTGTTACCTGTCATGTGATTGTTGCATGATCTTTATGTTGTTCTTCAGTCTTGTGACATGAGAGAAACATACCTTCTGAAGTTTCTCCTGTATGATTTGAGACATGTGCTCTGCCTGAGAGATGATCTGCTTGCTTCTTCCAGAATTCAAATTCATAGTGTCCAAAATTTTTGCTGTAATAACATTGTATGCTTGATTTGTCATTTGATCTTCTCCCTCTTCCTCTTTGAGGCTGGCTATTTTGATTCAAGTTCTGTTTTCTGTGACCTTGGAAATATTGATTCAGGTTCTGTTGTCTGTGACCTCCACTTGAGTGAGGGTGACTTGGACTTCTCCCTCTTCCTTGGTGACCTCTACCTCTCCCTCTGCTGAAAGAGAATTGAGTTTTGAAGGCATTGGCGATTGACTCATCTGTGAGATGCAGGCTGGTCTCGTGTGTCAACAGGGAAGCAATTAGTTCATCTGTTGAAAAATTTGACAGATCCTTAGATTCAAGGATTGTTGTAGTGACCATTTCAAATTTCTTTGGTAAACTTCCAAGGACTTTCTCAACAATGCGTTGATCAGGGATGGCTTCACCAGTCAATCTGATCTGGTTCACAATTCCCATGAATCTGGTCATAAATTGATCAACATTTTCAGACTCTGTTATTCTTAAAGTCTCAAATTGCATTCGCAAGGTCTGCAATTTGACTGTTTTGACCTTGACATTTCCTTGGTAGGCTGATTTAAGGATGTCCCATGCCTGTTTTGAAATAACAGTGCCTGTGATTTTTGAGAAAATCGAGTCATCCACGGAATTGTGAATCCAGAATTTGGCTTTATTCTCTCTGTTCCTCTCTGTGGCCTGAGCAGTTCTCTGTTGGTTGGTCATGGCAGCAAGCTCTGCTGGCTCTGGTTCCAGATATCTAATATCCACTGTATTATAGCACTCTTGTGCTTGCAAGAATGATCTCATTTGAAGAGACCAAAACTCATAATTCTTTCTAAGAAGAATCAGTCCTTGATTTGGTCTTAAATTGCTAGACATGGCCATCTTTTAAAAAATTTAGCAAAACAAGAAGGAATGTTAGAAAATTTCGTGTTTACCTGTTTCTTGCATGTAAAACCAGGTCTTCAAAATTCTTTCAGTGACTTCAGACCAAAATACGTGGTGTAGACTACTTCTTTCACTTCGATCTCACTAGATCTGACTATCCGACAGAAAGATATACTGATTTAGGGCTCTAAGATTTGTTATTTTGCAACTGTAGCAACACTAATGGTGGAATCGATCCAAATGTGAACTCTGCCCCGCGCGAACAAGCACTGAGTGCAAGATCCTTCCTCACATGACCATTGTTAGCCTATGGCTTACCTTTATCAATCACTAAGTCTAAATTGTCACCTATATTTGTATTATTCACTTAGGATATTAGTAATATATCCTCAAGTGATGACTAATGAGTTAGTTAAGATTGCCTAGCCTAGTCATCATGCATGATTTTAGGATCTAGAGAAAATCTCTCTATGAGGTGGCATCACCCATTGTACTATAAATATGTAACATTGGAGTGAATAAATAAGTGTTGGCTAGTGAGCATTTTCCGCCATGTTATTGTTCTTGTCTATATTTTATCAACCACTACCTGTGACCACTGCCTTAGCTCACAAAGAGCGCATCGCGTTTCGCGACCTCGAGAGTATTGATGTGTGAGCCACTCCTGTCTCTCCAACTCCCGAACTCCGAAATGGGCTTAGTGAGCCCTCAGCTCCTCTCGTATCCTTCCTCCACACGACCACGACACTATGACCACAATCCACTTTTCGGAATTTCACAGTTTCGCGAAGTTGCGATGCAACTCCAACCTTTCCTCCTTGGAATCCCAAAATCCGAAACTCCGATCTATCTTCTATTGCGAATCGATGGTCTAGATCCTCCTATGATCTGACGATTCAGATCCTTTCGGAATTTCACGGATCAGTATTTCACGACCTTTGAACTCTCGTGACGATGTTCTCCAAACCTTGAACTCCGAAATGCCAAAATTTTGGGACCTCCCATTGTCCTCATAAAATACATGGCATGAGTACACCTGAAGAAGCTTTCACTAGTAAGAAACCTGATTTTGGGACCTCCCAAATCAACGGTTCATGCTCATCTGGATCTAACGGTCCAAATTTCATCAGGATTTCGCCTTTCGCGAAGTCGAACGACTTGCACCTCCGTTCTCTCAATCCCCGAAAAGTCAATAGCACGAGATCGACGGTATAGGCCTCTCAGTGATCGACGACTGCGATCGAGTCGGGGTTTCGCACTTCGCGACCTCGGAGGATGGCGCACCTCTATCCTCACGATTCTCGATTTCTCGATCGCGTCAGATCGACGGCTCACGATCTTTCTCGATCCAACGGCTCAGATCGAGTCGTTATTTCGCGATTCACAAATTCTCACTGCAGTGTGCTCTAACCTTTACTCCATGTGATTCAGAAAAATGCCAAGATCTCGCCACGTGTCCTCCTTGATGGACGGTCCCAAAGATTTCGGGATTTCGCGACTTCGCAAGTCAGATTTTCTCCTGTGCACTTCAGAGGTCTAAGCCTCGTGCACTTTCTCCTAGATCCGACGACTATCGGTCCCTTGCGCTAAATCTTACAGTTTATATTTAATCTCCTGTGCTTTGAGAGTTGAATGGTCCCGCCATTATCCTCCATGCAACTTCGCTTGATCCAATGGTTGTCGGCTTTATGCACTAGATCTGACGGCTAAAAATCTTTTTCCTTTTCTGTGCGCTCCTCGTCCTTTCTGAACTCGATCGATGGCTCAGATCTGTTCGCAGGGCCAATCTTATGGCTATTTTTTTTATCCTTCGTTGCTTTGGTTTGTCCTTTGGTGCTCTTTGCAGAATTATCTCTGTAAGAAAGAATTTCATGAATTCTTTAAAGAACTTACGAATTTTTTTCTCTTCTGCAGCTCTGTTTCCTCAAGCTTTTACGAATTTTACGATTCTTTGCCTTTTGCAGCTCTATTTCCTCAATCTTTTACGAATTTCATGATTTTTTTCCTTCTACAGCTCTATTTCCTCAATATCTTGAGCATATTGCGCTCTGCATCCTCGCGTTTGCTTTCTGCAACGATCTTTTGAGCGGGATGTCAGACTGCGCATTGTTCTCCAAGCTCTGTGAAGAATCTCGCGTCTTGATCTCTTGTTGAAAGTTTAAGTTCTTCGCTACTTAGGATCAGGCTGCTCTCCAGACTGTGTGAAGAGACTTAAGTCTGAAGCTCTGATACCATGATAAAATGAGAAGTTGAGAATACAGAGAAAGATCAGAGCAAAAAATAGTATTCAGTATATTGAGTATATGAGGAAAAGAGTACATTGAGAAAAGGGAAAAGTATATTGAGTATATGAGGAAAAGAGTACATTGAGAAAAGGGAAAAGAGCTGAGCTAAATAGGCTCAAGCAAATCAAGAACATCAAGAAACGATAGTACAACTAACAGTGTACATGAGACTGTTGAGGTTACATTATATTTAACAACAAAGACATACATAGGTGCTTCTTACGATAAAACCTCCATCGAGCTACAAATCAGCATCTCACCTTTACAAGCAGAGTGCCCTTTAACAATTTGCTACAAGACAAGCATGGCTGCTTATAAACGAGCCTTGGCTATACAGGCAACCGCCATCACGGCCCAGCAGATCTTCACCAAACAGCACGCAAGGATCTAGAAGCTCGATCCATTCGGTAGCCCATTCAACAGATAGATAAGAAGATCACTTTGTTATTGGAAAAATCACTGGTTTACACAACAGTGTTATTATCCATCTTCACTGATTACTAACATGATCAAATCATCACAGAAGCAATCTACAGATTCGAGCCCATTTACCATCCCTGGAGATCATAACCATTCAGAACCAAGTCTTTTGTGACATACACAGAAACCTAGCAGCCAATGCATCACCAAATCAAACGCAACAGCGCAATCTTTAAGCTCGCCTTTCCATGCTTCAACGAACCTTCCACTACACATGCATACCCACATTTTTCTTTCCCTACACCTCAGTGACCACCTCATAGCGCAATGCTAATTTCCATGTTGCGACAGCATTCTATGGCTTTCTCTCCAGCACCAAGTTTCAACAGGCTCTCAAATATTTTTCAACTCTATGACAATCTTCCATGCTACAGCAGCCTCCGATCATGAATTATTCGACCTCTGTGTGCCAATCAAACCTTATACGCTCAATATACATCGAATTTTAAATTTTGATATCAGCAGACACCAATAGCAAAGCCACCATAAGTTTGATTTGAATGAAACAAACTCATGTGGTGAAAAATGAAAACACAACAACCATAGAAGACTGCTGCAAGGATATTCTCCCCGCACAACATTACCACTGAGCAATAGATCTGTTGGATATTTAATTCACCTTATACATTTTATCCGCATCAAAATAATATTTTGACTTGTCCCATAAACTTACTTACCACTCCCAGTACTTGTGTAATGTTGGGTATAGGTCTATTGAAGCATCCCATTAATGAACTTCTTTTGGTTCAACCACGTTTTCTGCTCATAGGGTGCTTTCACTTCGATACCAAGCATATAATGAACAACTCTTAGGTCTATGAAACGCATTATTCACTTCGCCGGCAACAACCTCTTTTTATCACTTATAAATAATTTAATCTACATATAGCATATGTGTAATAAAATTGTTAACTTTATTAGTGTAGATACGATGGTCATTATCACTCTTTCTAAAGGCTTGGCCCATCACATGGCTATCAAAAATTTGTTACCATTATTTCATTGTTTAAGTTGATATAAAAACTCTTTTAACTTCATTGTTTAAGTTGATATAAAAACTTTTTTAACTTCTATATCATGTTAATTTTTTTTAGCATATAAAATTTGTTGGTTTTTAAATATGTCTAAATTTTTGAATGTTTCTTCCCAACTAAACTCACTATAAGAGTATTGAACTTGGGTCGCCTAATGGGAATTGACATGCTAGTGTCAACTTTAATAAAATCTTCATATATGTTATCTTAGTGACTAGAAACATTTCCTTGTAATCTCCTCCCTCCACCTAGGAGTATCCTTTATCTACCAACTAAAACTTGTATCTTTTAAGCTTGCACATTGTTATGTTTTAGAAAAGACCTATTGGATTCTGAATAATAAAAAAATTGTTTAATATTCCTATGCAATAATGTTCTTTTTACATCCATTTGTTCTACTCCCAACCCTATGTTGCTATGAATGTTATTAGAATCCTCATAGGAGTTATCTTAGAGATTAGAGAGAAAGTTTCAAAATAATCTCCTCCCTCAACATGGGAGCATCCTTTATCTACCAACTGAAAATTTTCTAATAATCTCCTCCTTCAACTTTGGAGCATCCTTTATACAATTCTATCTTTAACACTCCTCTCAACCCTATATTTCTTCTTAAACATCCATTTACAACCCTTGACATTTAAACTCCAAGCAATATTCTTCTCGAGAGCATTGATCTCTTCCTCCATTTTTCTGTCGGGAATGATGTATTTCATCATCATTGAGGGCTTGCTCGATAGTCTTAGACTCCTCTTCCACTGAACTTAAACAAAACACAACCATCATAGACCCATCTTAACCTCTTATCTATCAACCGCTGAGAGGGCCGAGAGGGATCAAATGCAACTTTATTTTTGTAAAAAAAATTATTATTATTTTTAATTGAGAAAACATTATTATTATTTTTAATTGAGAAAACATTATTATTATTTTTAATTGAGAAAACATTATTATTATAATTATAACATAACATAACACTTAACACTTTAAGCCTCATCATCTCCCCTATACTAGTCGTGCACAAAAATTCCTGGAAACAGTACCCACACAGACCTTGTTTTGTTCTAGAGCGTCCTCCTTAGCTTTTGATCATATAAATCATATTTGGGTTGCCTTTAATTATAATGTCCTAAGATTTATGGAGTCACAAATTCTTCCCCATGTTTTTCTTAACAATTTTTTGTTTCAGGAGATTTTCGTCATTGAGGTCTTGCAAAGGTCTTTTCATCTCAAAATGTCCCTATAGTTTTTCTTTCTTTGATGCACTTTCTTGCAAGCTATCTCTAGAAGATTCATAATTGTCTTCCTTAAAAATTTCATCACAATTATGCACAATCGCAAGAAAATTATCACTTATAACCCTTGAAAAAGAGTACCTTATAGCCATGTTCAATGAGTTGTCCTACACTTAACAGATTATGTTTCAGATCTCGAACATGATAAACATTGTTTATGTCTTTCTTTACATTTTGTTTAGTAAGAATAGGTACAATTCATATTCCTTGAACTTTGACTAAGGAATCATTTCCAAGTATAATATCAGAGGAAAATGAAGCATCAATGCATGAAAGTGAATCTTTGTTACCTGTCATGTGATTGTTGCATCAACTGTCCAGCGACCAGAGATCTTTATGTTGTTCTTCAATTGTGTGGCATGAGAGAAACATACCTTCTGAGATTTCTCCTTCATGATGTGAGATATGTGCTTTGCCTGAGGGATGATCTGCGTTTCCTTTGTTGCATTAGCGTGTCCTTTACTGCTTCTGCAAAGATTTTCTCTTGAAGAAGGAAATTCTTGAATATTTCATGAATTGGAAAGAATTTCACGAATTCTTTAAAGAATTCATGTATTCTTTAATTGTTTCTACCCTTTGCAACTCTGCTTCGTGAATCTTTAAATGCTCACGATTTTTTTATTGTTTCTGCCTTCTGCAGCTTCGGCTTCCTCACACTTGTTGTCTAGAACGATCTTTTGAGTGGACCATCGGAATTCTCTCCAAGTTTTGTGAAGAATCTACGTCTCGTGCCCTCGTTAACAATTTAAGATCTGCGCTTCTTAGGATCGGGATGCTCTCCAGACTATGTGAAGAGGCTTACGGTTGAAGCTCTGATACCATGATAAAATGAGAAGTAGAGAATACAAAGAAAGAGCAGAGCAGAAAATAGTATTCAGTATATTGAGTGTATGAGAAAAATGGTACACACGAAAAAGGGAAAAGAGTTGAGCTAAATAGGCTCAAGGAAGTCAAGAACATAAAGAACCGAGTGTGCGGTTGGCAAGGACAGTTGGCATTGTACAGTCAGATTATTGAGGTTACATTATATTTAACAGATGAGCCTTAGCCATCTCCACAAGTTAGGTCATATGCATGTGGCTCATTGCGAATACAATCTCTACTCCCTTATCTGTGTCTAATTTTGCTCTGTCTAAAAGTGGCTTGTTTTGTGTTTAAGTGTTTTGGTTTGTGTGCCCCTCATGCTATGTTACTGGATAAAAGTTGGTCTTCCTTTCCTCTCCTCTCCTCTCCACAATGGAAGTTTTATATCATGCATCGAGTGTTCAAGTTTTGATTAAGAATTGGATCTCTCTTCTCTTGCCTATGTTTGCACTGACTCTATTTAAAAGTTGTTTTCTTTGCACTAAGTTCTAGTGTTGGTGTGCCTCTAATATTTTTTTACTAGATGAATGTTGTCTCTATTCTCATCCATTGATATAGTTTTAATTTAGAGTTTTCCTCCTTCTTAGTTATTGTGGTTAACCAGAAAGTGTTTACACCATATTTGAGGGTGTTTCAAGTGATGTGGGGTGCATGGTGTTTGGACTATCCTTGTTTGTACCATTATGGACATAAGCATTGGAGATAGCTTATTTCCAGATTGCTATACATTTGGTTATTGTTATCCTCGATATCTAGGGATAACTAGGAGATCATGTCTCGAGGCCCACATGGTCCTAGACATGGAGTACCGAGAGCAGGAGTGACTTGAGCATGGCCCTGGAGGGCCCAT
>JZKD02S1596374.1:147311-167590 GCA_000966675.3 Picea glauca | reverse complement strand
ACCTCATTACACATGGTTTGAATGATCCTTTGAGGAAACTTTCCATCTCCTGTGGGTATTAGCCCAATAGGTTGTCTTGTTGGTTTCCTTAGCTTTGTATAGTAGATATGTGTAACGTCTTTGAGCTCTTAGATGATTTGTTAGGGATTTCATGCATATGTTTGATAATTTTAATGATGAGATATGATTTACATTGCTATGATGTCTAGGATTGATCAGCCCATGGAGGGCGTAGTCTTTGATGTGCAGGACCATGGCCGGCGGACAGGTACCAGAGGATCGGTGCACATGGGGAGATGATTAGCTCGGATCTCCATGGGGCTTAAGAGCCCATCAGATGGTTGTTGGGATGGCAGAGGCAGGACAGAGTTGTGACGAGCCCCCGCATGAAGAAGAAGAAGGACGCCCTCATCAGGATGCTTTGGCAGAGATTGACCTATGGGGATCAGCCCCTTGCAGATGGGACGATGGCCTTGATGGATAGGACGCCGCCCAGGACTAGCTGGATGTTTTCTGGAGCAGATGGTAGTGTGTTGGGCTTGTTTGGCACACATAGCAGGTTGCAGGAGCCCTAAAGGGGCTAACGTCTGGCTTGCTGGATGATGATTATGCCCTGAAAGGGCCAACGTGTCCCCTATAGGGGCCTGACATCTCCATTTTTATCTCACCTTTGGCATTTTTAGCATGTAATGTGACAAATAATTGAATAATGTAAAGTCAGCCTTGTCGATTGTTTTTAATGACCTAATTGTTAATTAAAGGTGATAGAGATCATATATATTGAGGACGTTTTACCCTCATTTGGACATAAGACAACTTGCTCTCTTGTGAGAGATACTTTCTAGTCTTTTTCTTGGTTATTCTTGTCTTGTGGAGTTGAAGCGCTACATCTTGGAGGATTATATTTTGGCATATGCATGGTGCTATTTATCATTGGAAGGTTTACAACTAGGGTTTTGATAATCTTTTTCATGAATTTGTAAGTACATTTTGCATGCACAACTTCTTTAATGAATGGTTGTAGGTAGAATTGCTTACTTGTATGGTTACATTGCTAGTATTTGCTTAATCATTAAAACCCTAGGGAGCCAACACACAAGTAGGTTGTGGCTTCATGTCCCCATGGTAAAAGCTTATTAGCCATTTGATTAGAGAAGGCTTAGCCTAGCCATAGCTACACTAGCCACTCTCTTTTCTTGAGTTAGTTTTGAACATAAATTGAAGAAAGAAGGCGCCCTAGGCCTAATTTGTTTTACACCTAGGGTTTTCTTCTAGGGTTTTGAAAAGCCTGGTCTTTGAACAACACTTTTCAGCCATAGATTTGTGTTTATTAACTAGTCGTTTTGCCAAAATAGTCTTAAGGAAGGAATAAGGAGCCTTAGGCCTAGCCTTAGCTACACCTAAATAAGCCTTCTCTTCTTAGGGTTTTGGATTTAGTGGCCCTTCCATAGCAGCACCATTAGACCTAATCCTCTTGTCCTTAGGTTTAAATTTCTCCAAGCCATTAGCTTCTCTCCATTTGACTCGATTAACCCAAGGCACTAGTCTAGAAGTACAACTTTCAACTTTTGTGTTTAAATACTCTTTCAAACTCCTCTTTTATTTGAAACCCTAACTAACCTAACGTCTAACCCTAGCAGATTTACTAACCCTAACCCTAGGGTGACGTCTTAGCCCTTTGAACTCTTGTTTGCTCCAAAAAGGTTGCGGCTAGGTCACCCCTTGATAGTCATAGAGGTATTAAATATTTTCATTGGTTAAGATTGCAAAACGTTTACCTCTTTGCCTCTCAAACTAGCCTAAACCTAGGGTTGACGTCATAGTGACAGCAGCAACATTATAGGTGATGTCACACTTCTTTGATCTTTGCTTGGCCTGTAACGTTGTGACCTTTATCACCAATTTTTGATAGGTTTTGAGTTGGTAATCACATTTATATGATTGATTGATAAAACATTCTTCTCATTACTTTTCAAAATTAACCTATTAATAGGACTGACGTCACTCTAATTCTGCATTTATGACGCAGCAATAATATCTATATGAGCAGTTTTATGATATGAATTGCATTGTGATATAATACAAGGTTTTGATCTTATACATTGAATTGCCCATATCTCTTATGTATTTATTGAAGAAGTGTTATAAGTCATTTGTCTTTGTTTAGTAATCATTGACTTCGTCAATAATTACATTTGATCATTGCTCATATATATGTTGAAAATAGTCATTAATATTTGAAGTACTAACCACTGCAACACATTTTAGCTTCATTTGTCTTGTCTCGCAAACAGGTGCCCTTATTAGTGGAATATCTTCTTTGACTATCTCCTTCTTGGCAGTAGTCTGTGAAAGGGAACCTTTATCTTGATCCTATAAACTTTAAGCCCTCTCAGAACCCCAGATTACTAGGGACGTCTCCCTTGGGATTAGCCACCCTAAATAGAAAGAGCTCCCCATCGAGGTGACAGTGGGTGGGGAAGCTCCTGTTACGTCAGTTTGAAGCCTTGACTCAAGCTACCTAAACCCTTCCTACAAACTGTGTGATAACAGTTATTATGTGGCACACTTCCTTAGGAGGTTCAAGACCTATATGGCATCATGAATTTCTTCATGAGACAAACATGACGACTTTCTTGCTTGCTTGGGAGGATGACTCATTTCAAGGAGCATTAGGATTCTTGGAGGAGGATATTGAGTCATCAATAACATAACAACACTCAATAGTTTGAATGAATACTTGTGCTTGATTGTAGGATGCTTGGGTTGAAGACCTATCATATAAGTGTGATGAATTTTAAAAAGCATATTATCAAGATGCTTGATTACAAATTTTTTTCATTTCATTTTCTTATTTCAAAAAATGAAACTACTAAAATTACAATTACTATTATAATTTTGGAATTTATCAAAATAGTAAAAAAAAAATTAATTACAAAGTTTTTTCATTTCATTTTTTTTATTTTAAGAAATGAAACTATTGAAATTACAATCACTATTATAATTTTGGAATTTATCAAAATAGTAAAAAATGAAGAGATAAAAGTAAGGAAAAGGGTGGAGCACTTTACACCTAGACTTGGATTACGTCTATAAAACCACTGAAATTACAATTGTAATTTGGAATTTATCAAAATAGTAAAAAAATGAAGAAATAAAAGTAAGGAAAAAGGTGGAGCTTACACATAGAGAGATAAAATTAAGGAAAAGGGTGGAGCACTTTACACCTAGACTTGGATTAAGCCTAGACAACTTCTAAGTAATAGAAGAATACATTATTAATAAAATTTAATAAACTAATTAATTGTATTCTTAAAAAGATAAGAGATAATAAAATTTAATAAATTAATTAATTGTATTCATAAAAAGATAAGAGATACATATGAAGGGAAACTTTTTTTAATACTAATACAAAATAAAATATATATCACTATGTAAGGTGAACAGTGAAACCTCGCACCACCTCTTTGTGAGCTGCATCTTTACTCAGCAAGTATGGAAACAAGTCATAGAGACATTAACAGTAACCACACAGTGGCAAGGTAACACGGCGTACGCATGCTTCAACTCCTGGTGCAATAAACAACAGTTCTACACCCCGCTGCCAGCCACTATCTGTTGGTATATTTGGCTGTCAAGGAATGCTGCCATTTTTTAGGATAAACTTCCCTCGGCAAACTCTGTGACACACCGCATCCTATCATCTGTCGATCGCCCTCCCCTCCCCAACACGGCCCAGAAAATCCGCAGATCAAACACAACTTTACCTCTCGACAAAGCCATCGCCTGGTTCGATGGAGCTGCTCAATCAGACGGAACTCTTTGCGGGGCAGGAGGACATATTTACATCAGCGCACACACCTCCTACAGATGGACGCTCAACGGAGGACATGGAACCAACACCAAAGCCGAACTTCTGGGGGCATGGGCTTCCCTCATCCTGGCTCAAAGGCTAGACATTGAAGACTTGCTACTCCTCGGAGATTCCAAGGTCATTATTGACTTGATAAATGACAAGGTCGAGCTCCGATCTGCAGCACTGGAGTGCTGGAAAGAGAGAACCATTGTAGCAAAAAGACTCTTAAAGAGCCTCACTGCCATCCATATCTACAGGGAAGAAAACAACACAGCCGACCAACTCTCAAAGCAGGCTCTAACCCGGCCTCTCGGTCTTATAACTTTTGCCCGTTGGGAGGATGGCATAGAGGGCCCCCCTATTCAACTCAAACTCTAATGTGATTGGCGCCAGATCAAAAAACCCACTGGCATTAGAGCCACTGTTCTGGTTACATTTCATCCGGGCTCCATATGACCACTTGGTTTATTGGGACTCTGTTTTCTGGTTACAGTTTCTCCCGGGCCTCTCGGGGTCTACATGGAATACACATGAAGGCTGATTTGTACGCGTTTTTTTTTTAGAGGACATCGAGGCACTTTCCATTCCACTGATCAATCTTTTCTACCAGCGTTTGATCATGGCAGTTATTTGACAAATAGCTACTTATCTCAGTAAATGAAAAGTCAGTGAGCGGGCATGGCAGTTTACAGCTCGTTTATAAGTCTGTTTTTTGCGTGACAGAGTATCTGTTCAGGTCTCGAGCTCCACCAGTGAGCACGAATCTTCGCTTTGCAAGTCTATTCTATGCATCACTGTAAAATATTTATATACTGTTGTTTATAAATGAGTAAATTTTTCCCGTGGAAAAAAAAAGACGAAGTAAAATGGATTAATTTAATAGGTTGTCATCAATGTTAATAGACATTTTGTTAGTTTCATCAAGTGCTCAATCATAATCTCCTTAGTTAGGTAAGAGGCACTAATATACACTAATGTGTTTACAAGAGAATACCATTTACACTGAGAGAAGGTATTTTTTAAATTTCATCTTTAAAAAATTTATAAAATTATAAACATATACATAAAATAACTGTTATATATAAGTATAATTGGAATAAAATACAAAATTAAGTTACTTGTAAATTTGAAAACATGTATTTCTCAAATTTTTAAATATTAAAAAATATACATTAATCATTGAAAATATTCATATAACTTTGATTATTCATTAAAAGTAAGTTGAAATATATTTTAAATTTAAAACACAATATATCATATATTATTGATTATTCCACTCTAGAGGGAAATCCAGATTCTTCCGCTCTGAATTGATGAGTCCATTAATCATAATTTGAAATATAAAATAAAGAAGTATATTTATAACAATTCATAACTTCATTATTAAGCGGCGTATACCTATTGTCAATGGGCACAATTAATGATATTTTAATCTTATTTAACCTTAAACCCTAATCTGATGGCTACTGATTCAAGATGCTGGCATATTCTTAGTCGTCCTCCAAAATCAATGAGCCAGATTTATTGCTCATAACTTCCTTGCATTTATGAAAGCATCAGTTAACATGTTTACTTTTTTACTTTACCTAAGAATACTTAAAAAATTACTGTGAGCAGATATAATTGACACTTCAAATAGTTAAGAATATAATTGACACGTTCAAATGATTAAAAATGATTAATATGTATGCATACCACGTTTATATCACTCCACAGTTTTTATGTTACAACACCATTCGTTTTTTATCCCACAATCTCCAACCATTACGCCACAACTACAGTTCAAATACGCCACGGATCCTGATATTGTGTAACAGTGCAGAAGACTATTCGATCCATGTGGTTTTCCAAGAGCTAGCGTCGATATTCAGGACAACTCTGGACACGGGATCGAAACAATCCTTATAGTTCAGAGTAGATCAAGCTTTGCGTGTGACCTGCAAGGACACGCATGTGCCTCGATGGAAAGAAAACTAGCAATGCTACAGCCGAATTCGTACAGGCTACAGCTATCGCCTCCAAAACAGATTTTGCAGAAAATTGCTGCAGCTGAGGTAAAAGAAGAATAAGATAGAAGGTCGCGATGTGCAGAAATAATGGTTTAGAAATAATGGTTTAGAAGACAAATAAAATGTTAACCTGATATAACAAATTTTATTTTCAAACCTTAATTAGAGTTTATATTAAAATTAAAATTTAATAAATTAAAGATACCTTTCTACGTTCCTCAGCCACAATTATATGGCTGTGATAGTAATAAATTTTCAAACATTACAGGTCAAACTGTTGTCCTCGAAACCCAAAATTTTCAAACATTACAAATGGGTAGGTCCTGAGAACCCGTATCCATACATAACGGAATATTCACGAATTCCGTATACATTCAAAATTTTCATTCAGGAAACACCAATTCAAACTAATTATGCTACTATGTATTATAGTACCCAATTAGAATGTTGAGGTTAATTACACATCAAACCTATAAATTGAAACTTGTAAAATTGTAAAAAATACTATCAATATTTTTATTAATTACATAGAAAGGTATATATCTATTGGAGATGGGCACAATTAATCACCTTTTAATCTAAAATTCTAATCCTATGGATAACAATTGAAGATGCTGGCATATTCTTAGTGGTCCTCTTAAATCAATGAATGAAATTTAATATTGATAACTTCCTTGCATTTATAAATGCTTACATTTACTTGTTTACTTTTTCACATTTACTTAATATGATTAATAATTTACTGCTCCAACCCGTGATTGTCAAATTTACCTAATTAAACAGGATTAATATATATAGAATAAATCATTCTGTATAGCATTCAATATAGATTAACAAGTGTCATATTATTGGACTTAAGTATTTTATTTTGGAGATATATTTATGAATATGAAGCCGCGGATTTTTGAAGTCATATTGTTGCAAATACGTATTTTATTTTGGAGATATATTTATAAATCTAAAGCAGCCGACTCTTGAATCTGAAGCTGCCAACTCTTGGATTCATCAGCAACTCTTGAATCTGAAATGATCTATCGGCATTCATCAGCCACAACTTAAGTGGCTGTGCTAGTTATTTTCCGTTTCTATTGATAAACCCCTAAGACGATGTTCAGATAGAGACATATATGTAAAAGATTAACTTAGTTGTGCGTTTCGATTTTACAATGTTGAGCCCGTAGATTTTGGATATGAATAAGGGAGAGCTCCAAAGATATCAATACACAATCACACTTATCCACAAACATATTTCATTTATAGAATATTTTGGCTAAGCCAAATGGGCAAACCGGCCTTCCTTCCCAGCCGAATCTTCATGTATTTCTTACACCTTTGTCCAAGTTTGTGATTTTACGTTTCCCATAATTTTAATGGAGAGATTGGTTTCTTTAAAAATTCAATCTGAAATACTCTCACTAAATGTTAATTTTTTAGATTTTATGATGATATTTGAGAAATTTGAAGTAAAAACATAAACACTCTTAAAAATATAATTAGTCAAATTCTCCTCCCTTAAGCGAGAAGAGGATTAGTTTTCCAAAGGGATAGCCATGCGAAATCCAAATCCGACACTCAAGGTTTTGTGGCGAGAGGACTCTTTAAGAACCCTTTAAAAATATTCTTGAATTATATTCGATATTCTTTTGAAATATTGGTTTCATTCTTTTGTTACAACTTTTCAGTGTTTTTCCTTCACAACACTCAAGATTAGTCAACATTCTACTTATCAACTATTATCCTAATTATGATAGAGCTTGGTACTTATCAACTATTATCCTAATTATGATAGAGCTTGATAAATCCATCAGCATGGACTTTTAGACAAGGGATTGACTTTGAATGTTAAAAGTACAAATAGCACTAATAAGGGAGAATCATTGGTGTGCTTAAACATATAATTTTTTGTATTTTAATCTAACAAGAAAGAGAGGTGTCCAAATCACACACTATGAACCTCGACCAATATCTAACCTGGAAAACATCCTTCGCCTCGTAAGGGCAAGTTAGGATCTCCCATCATATGTTGAAATCAATCCTAGGATCTTCAAAAATTCTACATTACTTTGGCACCTATCAGAGTGAGCCACCTCAAGTTCCATTGGCAGATTCATCCTAAGTGTGTTTGGCACCTATCAGAGTGAGCCACCTCAAGTTCCATTGGTAGATTCATCCTAAGTGTGCATGTTGACATTGGTGGAGGCGACACCATCTACCACTCCATCTGTGGCGTTGTCCATGTGTGAAAATCCCCCTTGCACCAAGGAAGCACCCAATCCCATAACTCACATCCCCTTCTTCTTTCAACCACCAAGAGTTGTGGGACATCCAATGATGGCCATACTTATCCTCCTAGGATTCACCTCAGGAATACATGTGTGGTACTTATCACCTCCAACACTCACACCAGCCTAAGTCATCCCACCACATCATACTACACCATATGGAACCAACTATCGCTCTGACAAAACCTGGAACCATGAAGATAACTGGGGATAAAAACTAGCACAGCCGCTAACTCGTGGCTGATAACGCCGAAAGGTATCGGCTTATGCTTATGAACGCTTCATCTCAGCTATCGAATATGAAACGCGCGGACAGGTGAGACATACTTATAGCTGAGGAGGAAGTAGTGTTGATTAATAATTCAAACGTGGCAATTATATGGTGCTACAGTGATTTTTTAATATGATTAGGTAAATGTTAAAAAGTAAACAGGTTAACGGATGCATTCAAAAATACAAGGAAGTTATGAAGAGTAAATCACATTCATCGATTTGGGAGGACGACTAAGAATATGCCAACATCTTCAATTGTTAGCCATCAAATTAGAATTTTAGATTAAAAGATCATTAATCGTACCCATTAAAACAACCAAACCAATCCTCATGTCCCTCAACCATGTGTTCTATGTGATTCCCAACACCATGCAATGAATTTATGCCCTGCGATACAAGAATTAACGAAACTTCTTCGCCCACCTAAAGAAGTACCATTACTTCCCACCACTACTGCAATGGTTACCTCTGCAGCCCCCTCAAAGTAAAGTACGCAAGTGTGCAATAAATATTTGCATACACCATTGTTGTGCCATTTTCTTTGAATATGGCCACTACACACACTATTTCTCAGATATGGCTCAATTTCGGACTACAATGGTCGTTGTTAATCAAACAAATGTCTTGGCTCGACCCAATGTTCCTCCGCAACCAATACCACAACCTACGACGGTCAACGAACTAGAGTCCACCACTATTTATTACATATCCATATCAATATGACCACAAAAAAGAGACCCTTGTGTTCTTTGTAGGAAATTTGACCATTGCACCTATCTATGCCCGACAGTCGTGGATATTTTATCTACGTCGATGTAACGTTCTTTCGAACATATTATTATATATCGGGTCCCACTTATGCACATATGTTGATGCCTTTCGAACTGTTGCTTGCCCCACAGGTAATGAATTAACAAGCTTACTTGCATCATCAACTAGATCAGGATCTACTTCTGGGGGATCTACTTCGGGGTCTTCTATCTTTGCTTCTACCTCCCTTTCCTCCGCCCCTGTTGCTAAGCTCCGATAAAATCAATCAATAACTATTGATAGATATATAGGGGAGGTAAGCTAGACTATAAATGAAATAGGAAGTTCAGATGTTGCTGGTGGTGTGATCCAGATTTATAAAATGGAATGAAATGAAATATCTATAGCAAAGAAACACACATAGATACAAAAAAACTTGACTTGTATTAATAAAGAGAACCTGTTGAAACTATAAAAAAGAAAACTGAAACAAACTTGCTCGAATGGTGGCAACTTATCTCTAAGAAGAGATATAATGGCTACAATCATTTGCAAGAAGATGAGCACAATGAGGCTCCAAAGGCCTTTTTAACATAAAACATAAATGAGAAAACTATAAACATCCAAAACCCTAACATCAGGAGATGAACGCCAAAAGGTTCATGGACCTGATGGAGATAGTTGATACATCAACTTTCCAAGGGCATAACTTTTGCATACGATCTTTGTTTGGGGCACTCAATACACCATTGGAAAGGTATATCCAAAGAGTACATATTGTGTTCGGCCTAGCATATGTCTCTGATTACATGATAAGCGTTTTTTAGCCCAAAAAACGTCATTTAGGGCTTCAAAACAACTCCAAAAGTTTTGGACCCAAAAAACTGTAAAACAAACTGCCAACATGGAAACTGTTCTTTGAGTCAGTGGAATAGGTGGGTGGACACTGATATCCACCTGGATCAGTCCTCCCCCCTTAGAAAGAAATGGTCTCCATTGCATTGAGCACCCCCATCATGTGGGGAAACGCTTTTTGAACTTGGCTCTGTGTGAGCCACTTGCCTTGGTGCAGGAACTACCTTGCTCTAACAATCCGATAAAGATGGATCCTCTGGTGGCGAGTGCCCTTAACCTGAATTTCCTTGATCTGATCAATGGTTTCTTATTCCATGCATTCAGGGTTGAGCTGAGGTTGGTGTCAATTGCTCTGCAATTTCCAATGCATCCAATAATGGTGGGAAGTATGGTCGAAGGAGGTCCACATTGAACACTGGGTGCAAGCCAAGGAAGGGTGGAATACTTAGCTCAAAAGCATTGTCAACCACAGCCTTGGTGATAGGGTAAGGTCCATAGAAAAATGGGCGAAGCTTCTGATGGGGTCCTATAAGGTGCTCTTTCTGCAAATGCAGCCAGACCTTGTCTCTCACCTGAAACTTGTGTGGCACCCGGTGTTGATCATTGTGTTGTTTGTACTTAGCATTTTCTTTTTGTAAAATATCATTGAACCGTTGTCGGATGTGTTGAATCCGTTCAATAAACTTGTTGGCTTTGTCAGCCTCAGACTGAGCATAGGATGATTATTCTTGTGTGAATGCAATGTAGCCTAGGTATTAGACCCTGGTCATCAATAATGTAGCCTAGGTATTGGACCCTATTCATGTTGAAAGAACATTTTTCCAAGTTAGCATAAAGCATGTGTTGTTGCAGAGTGTGAAGAACTTGTTGAATATGCTGCAAGTGTTCTACCTAATTCTTTTTTAAGATGAGGATATCATCCAAATATACCACCACAAAAGAATTGGTGAAATTCCACAATATATCGTCGATCAATCTCATGAAAGTTGTTGGATCATTATTCAAACCAAAGGGCATGACTAGCCATGCGAAAAGAACTTATTTGAACTTGAAATTTGTCTTTCATACATCAGTCTATTCTATTAGGACATAGTGGTAGCCATACTTCAAGTCAATCTTACTAAAAAAATTGTCTTCCTTGAGCTGGTCAAGAAGGTCGTCAATTCGGTGAATTCAATATTGATTCTTGATTGTGATTTTGTTTAGGGCCCTGTAATCAATGCAGAATTGCCAAGTCCCCTCTTTCTTCTGTACAAGTACAATGGGGCTCCGGCAGAGTGGGGATCTGGGTCGGATGTTCCCCTTTTGAATCAGCTCTTAGATATATCGTTTGATGTCCTCGTTTTCCATCAAAGAGTGGCAATAGACTAGCCCATTGGGTAGAGGTGCATCAAGGATTAGATAAATTGAATGCTTGACCTAGCAATGCAGTTGTACCTCGATGGCTAAGGAGTTGATGTATTTGTATTCTTCCATGATCTTTTCCACTTGTTTCTGCTACGTGGAGAGGCCCTGTGCAGAGGCTATGGATGTGGCTATGAAATTTTATTCACTTTGAGAGCGAATCATGAAGTAGACAAATTTCTCGGTCTAGGAAATGACCTTCTCGCATTTCTTAGCAATGATTAAAGAAATGGTGGTAGGTGGAGTTACCTTTGGTATCCTATACAATTGTCTACCCAAAATAATAATGACACTGCGAGGTCTAGAATCTTATATAGCATGTCGTTTCCACAAGTATGGTTGGCCTAAAAGAACATCACAAACTTCAAGGGGGGGAATATCAAACAATACTTCATCCTTGAAGGGCTTGATGTCATGGGGAAAATGACACTTCTGATCAACGGGAAGATCTCTTCCATGGCGGAGCCACTCGATGGTGTAGGGATGCGGGTGTGGTTTTTTCGGCAGGTTCAACCACTTGACGACCTCTACTAAGATCAAGTTCTTTTGAATTCCGCTATCGATAATGAAATCCAACGAAGCACCCTTCACCCACATCTACGAGTGAAAAAGGAGTTCACCTTCCTCTGGTTCTTCTAGTTCACTTGGTTGGACCTTGGTGGTAGAAAGAGTGGCATTAAGTTCTGCATCAATGATTTTATTCCCCTTGTCTGGATCTAATTCAGAGTCGGAACCTGTGTCTGACTCTGAGGCTTTCATCTTGGCCAACAATGACTGCTTGGAGTGACATTCATCGGTTTTATGTCAAGGGATTTTATGGAATTCATACCACTTCCTAGTTTCTTTCTTCATATTCTCATTAAACTTATTTGTTTGCGACTTGGTTCGGTTGCCTGAGGGGGTCCATCCTTGATTTTTCCTTTGTTATGTGTCTTGGGGTCACCTTTACCCTGCTTCTTCTGTGAGGAATTTATGGATCCAAAATCCTGCTTCTTCTATTTCAATTTATGCTCAATTTTGACAGCATATCGATAAGTCACACCTAGTGATGAGATGTCTAGAAACTCAATTTTTGTTTGGATGTATCTATGCAGACAGTCGCGGTGCTTGAGCATCAGATTTTGTTTGGATTCATTGATACCCAACTTGGTGCACAAGGTATGGAAGATATTATTGAACTCTAATACACTCTTGTCCCTTTCCTGTCTCAGTGTGGTCCATTTCATATACTGGTCATTGTGGCTTCCAACAGAGTAGTATTGTTCCTTAATAGCATCCCTGCAAGAATTCCAAGTGGGGGAAACTGAAAATATTGCAGATTCCTCACTGGCCCTTTGCTCTCAGTAAGTATCCCACTAATCCTTGACATGGGGAACAACCTTAAGGAGCGCAAAGGTAATTTTTTCTCTATTGGAAAAATTATGGACCGAAGAATACCCTTCTAGCAGATTCAACCACTTATCTACAACATTCGCATCTATTTGGCCTTCAAATAAGGGGATATCAACACTGACTTGTACCTTGAAGTAGGAAACACCTACAAAGTGGTTGCTTGATGAAGATACATCATATGTTGGAAGTCATAGAAGGATCTATGCAAAGTTATCTATCATCTTGTTCCTTTGTCACGTGAGGGATTCCTCGAGCAACAATTTAAAAAGATCTTCTACTCCATCATCTCTCTTTTCTTCTGCCATGGGAGGTCATAATGATTGGCGGTGACTATCTTTCAAGGGCTCAACTACTTTGAGTCCCAACTCCTTGTACCCTCACCTCGTTGTGGACATGCACAAATAAACAAATAAAGAGCAGAACACTCTGATACCACTAATCCAGATTTATAATGGAACAAAATGAAATGCAAACATATAGAAAAGAAACACACATATATACAATCAAACTTGACTTATATTAATAAAGAGAACTTGTTGAAAATATAAAAATGGAAACTGAAACAAAACTTGCTCAAATGGTGGTAGATTATCTCTGAGAAGAGATGTGAAAGTTATGCTCATTCGCAAGAATCGGTGTATAATGAGGCTCCAAAGGCCTCTTTAACATAAATAATAAATGAGAAAACCCTAAACATCTAAAACCATAACTCTGAGCAATGAAACGCCAAAAGGTTTGTGGGCCCCAATGGGGATAGTTGATACGTCAACTTTCCGAGAGCGTAACTTTTGCATATGATCTTTGTTTGGGGCACTCGATAAACCGTTGGAAACGTATAGCTGAGGAGTAAATATTTTGTTCGGACTATCATCTTCCTATGGATACATGCTCGGTGTTTTCGAGCCCAAAAACCATCGTTTAGGGTCTCAAAACGGCCCCAGAAGTGTGGGACCCGAAAAATTGTAAAAAAATTGCCAACATGGAAACTATTCTTTGAGCTAGTGGAATAGGTGGGTGGCCACAAATATCCACCTGGATCATGGTGATTCCTCTCAATAAACTGTATCTAGGGCTAGAATATAAAATAGTTAAAGGTAAATGACTCGATAAAATGCATCCACACGAGTAACGAGGTCATCGTACGGTGAAAGAACCAACAACCAATAGGGAAGCCGACTGGGAGGAACGAGGATTGGGAAGTGAGAGCATCTACTCTACTTTACTTTCCCATCTTTCAAGTAACTTACTATCGTTCCATGACGATCGATTAAGGAAGGGTTCTCTGCTCAATGACGCCTATCATATGTAATCTCACAAAAAACCTACCTACGTCTGACTTGTCCTAACGTCGGTTATGCCTCTTTCACTTGGACATAAGAGAGGGCGGGTTTGCTTTTCCTTTCCAATAAAAAGGTCACTTTACTTGGACCAAAGGAAAGGATAATTTCTCTCCTATAGTCCTGAAGCTTCTACTCTCTATTGCTAGTCCTTTTATTAACAGGTAGATTTGCTATTGAAACTAACTATGCTCTATCTCCCACCTTTTCCACCTAGGCTTATTTATATGTCTTTGAGACTGAAGCCTTTGTTTGTGATACTAATACTACCACTAGAGAAGCTACTAGCTATCAAGGTGGTGGTAGACTAACTGAAATGGGATCTATGACTGAATATGCTCAAATGGATGATACTACGGGTGCCCAAGGAAGGGGTGTCGCAGGCTTAGATGTTGGTTATCAATCTTGATCAAGTGCAATTGTTTTTGTTTCTGGATAAGCAGTTCAATCTACTCGACCAATTGGATATGGATCAACTTAAATGAGGACTGGAGCAGGATTTACTAAATCACATTTAATTTATAGTGCTACCTCTATTTCCTCTATAGTGGGAACTTTAACTCAATAAAATGCAATTGTTTCCTATGATTTTGTTGGAGGAAATAGAAATGTATCTTCTCTAGATGCTACCCATATTGTTGTGACCTATGCTTCCCATTCTAGGTTAATTGATTCTTATTAGGGCTATGGATCAAAAGTTTATGCCTCTCGAGCAAGTTATTGAATTGGCATGGAACCCGAAACTGATTTGGATTCTTCTACTTATGGATTAACCGGTTCTAACTAGAGCTATTTACTAGCACACACAGGTTTGACATCGTTCGACGGTCCCCGAAAGAAGGAAGGTATGGGTTTACCTATAAGTCTTGTATAAGTGGTGTTCTAGTATATGCATGTTCTATCGTTGATGCTATGTCCTTTCCTTAATATGGGACTTAGTCAACTGGATTTGCAACTTGATATACTGCTCCAACTGATAGATCCACATCTATCCCTGCAACTAGTGTTAGAAAAACAGGACCATGGAGCAATAAAATAAAACAAATGCGGAAACAAAACACAGAGGATACACAATACAATACAGACATAGATTTACGTGGTTCACCCAGTGTGAGCTACGTCCACCAGAGAAATTGCCAGGTCCTTTCTTTATTATTATCCAACAAATGAAGGGATACAACCTACAACAAAACTGATGTAACTTCCTCTTCTTTCTCTCAGATTCTCCTATCTCAGAATACAATATTCGCTATGATACATAGTCGCAATACATTTCCCTCTTAAGAGAGGGTTTCCTTCTAGGGAAAAAAAACCCTAACATAACTTCTACCATTAGATCTGCGACCTTATAATGAACGGTCCAGATTTACAATGAAATTACAATATACTGTTACAAGGAAATTTTTCCTTCGGGGGATTTACCCCCGAATCCCCCAGCCTGGGGGTACCCCCCTCCGAACCCTGCAGAGGGGGTAACCCCCCTCTGCACTCCCCCGCGTGGAAGAGTGTACATACTTTTGGGGTGTAAAGTCTTCATGGGGTATGTTATCTTCTCAAATGTTTTTGTAAAATTTTGAGGAATTTCATTCGTTCATGCTTAATGTGTCATTTGATTTTAGTCATTTAGCCAGTATTGTATCTCCAAATTCCTGATCATCTTTCCATTGATCATCTTTGGTCCAGACCCTTGTGACTTGACCCTTTTGACTCTATCCTTGACCTTCATTACATGAACACATAATGGTTATTTTGCCATAAATCTTAGTCTTATGTTCCTTTAGATTGTAATTTGATAAGTAGTAGTGAGTGCATTACAAAGTGTCTAAATAAGTCCAAATCTAATAGACCTAAGCTATCTATATACCAAACAACTCTTTTTGAGCCTAAGCTTGAGTTTTGTTTTAAACTAAACTAAGCCTCTTGAGTTTGATAGCTTTTAGCCAAATTTTAGGGACCCATGGGCCAAGCCATGTATCAAGCACAAAGTCAAGACTTAACACACCAAAGCCCAGCGCAATTTCCAACTCGACACCATTCCTTTCATCAAACATATCATTTGCAATGTACAAGTGTCGAATATGGTTCAAGACGCTAGAGAAAGTGCTTCCAAGCACCGATTACATCTATTCAACATAGCTGACAAATGCTCCATTTGCAGGCAAAGAATGCGTGCACAGGTGTTTTGTTGTAAGTATAGCTGCGTCTGGAGTTTTTGACAGGTCAAACCAAGCCACGCAACATACAACTCAAACACGCAAGTGCCAATTTCTGCATTCTACATATGTCATCTAAATGATTTAGGCAGTAGCAGCGCATTTAAAGGTTGTAAATTCACTCGCAGACAATATAGTTGTATTAGACTTTTGGCCTTTATGGTATTGATGCAGTCAAGTGACAACCATGAAGAATTGGGGGCAGTTTATTTAAAATGACCCTGAGTTTATGAACGATTTGATGAAGGTGTTGCAATCTGAGAGCTTTATACCAGACAACGTTAGATCAACCGCTATTTGGGCTTTAGGATACCAGTTTGCAATAATCTCTGCATCTCATGAGAGGAGTCGGGTGTTAAATGTTCCAAATATTGTAAGCAAAATTCCAGAGATTACAGGTGCTATTATGACATCAGTCCATGACATTGAAATGGTAGCATTGTATCAGGTCGACACACACAGCCCTTTCCATGAGTCAAGCCATGATTTAAGCCTCGAATCAAAGTGCCACGATGAGTTTCAATACTGTACAGGTGTTTCCATCAAAGGATTCGCGGATCACCTCTCTAACAACCCATATGGAGCGAGAAGATAGATTTGGAGCAAGGATCGAGTGTTAGATCCTTGAATTATTTGAATAAGTGACAACTGCAGGGTTTTGAAAGTTTGTTGATAACAAATCAAATGTTCCAGATGTTCAGGAAAAGTTGTTGGGATCATAGGTCGCCGACCATATTGCAAATATTATGTAGGTGTCGAGTTGTTGTCAACCACAGGGTTGAAGCATTGATAATTGAGGTTTGCTATTGTACATCAAGTGCCAGGTATCGACAGCAATGAATAAAATAAGACCACTTGACAGTCTAGCCATCAAGAACACCAGATAACAGCACAGGTAGCCTTCTAGGACATGCAGATCGATGCAGAGTTGCAAACCAAATACTTGAAGAGCACATATCCCTTCTTGGTCAACTGCAAATGCTTCAGCATTTTCACTGTTCTCTGTGCACTTTTGTGTGTTGCTGTAAACGTGCTTTTAGCTATTCAATCCTACAAAAAAGACGAAGATCTCTTCAATGACATTTTGCAGTGTTAAATAGTACTTATTACACTGTCTGTAGTGATTGCAGAGATTGAATAGGAAGGGATTCAGAAGTTCTGGTGAAATTCAAAGTATTGGGCAGGCAGTGATCTCATCAACAGATCATTGATAAGTTGAAAAGGAACAAATTGAATCAAAGCTGCATTGTTTGCTTTCTATGAATGGAGCTATTTCTTCGACCCCTTTCATTGTCTTCTCAGTAACAGTTATGTGGTTATCATTTGACTTTTATCTACCTTAGAGCATCGAACTAGAAGCCCCATACTTTGAGGGAAAACCTAATTGGTATAGAGTGTGTGTTCAACATGCAAAGCTCTCTATGGTTATGAGCCTCCTCACAGAGATAAACTTCATATATCAACTTTTTTGGACCTGAAAAGAAAGTTAAATGAAGCTTTGAAGAAGTCTGCTAAAGCCTGCCTTTTCGGTGGCTATCTCAATTTGCACAGCTGTCCTTAGCCACCGAAAGCAGCTTTCGGTGGCTCACAGGTTAGAATTTTGGCTCTTTAGCCACTGAAAGCACAGAGAAGGGCAGAGTGTTATTCTTTTTGAACAGATCTCAATTTGGTCTTTTCAAAGAGCACGATGATGTTTTATAAGTTAAGAATATAATTAAAGGATGTTGTTTTAGTGTTCTATTCCATGTTTTTGAGACAGATGTTGAGGCAAGAAGACAAAGGAAATTTCCACGATGAGATGATTAGCTTCCAGATGTCAATTGAAGATTCTAGAAGACATAGTCATCATCCAACATATAGGAGCAGTTGTCCAAGACTTAGTATTAGGATATGGTTTGACTCCCTTTATATAGGATCTGTTCCTATTATTTTGGTATTAGTTTAATATTATATACTATCTTTAGTTATTCGATCCTATTTGATAGGATTTGAATTTTTGATGTAAAGACTATAAAGTCTATTGTTTTGAATCCTGTTTTGAATCCACTAAAGGGTTTTGAATCCTTCCTTTGAGATAGATGGTGAAATTGGACAATCCAACAGAGTTCATTTTCTACTTACTCATCTTAAAACTTAAAAATGCAACAAACTTAAAACTAAAATTATCTAAGATAAAACTTAAAAATGCAACAAACTTAAAACTAAAATTATCTAAGAATGAATGCAAAAAATGCCATGGAACCTGTTAGCCAAACATAAAAAATAGGTTATCTAATTACACTATCTGAGAGCTAGACAATAAGACTTCTAAATTGATAACCAATAAAATGTTTTATAAAAACAATTTAAATATTATAAAAAATTGATTATTTTATTTTTTCTATATACAAAATTGGATAACTATACATAAAATCATATATTCCTTCATTAAGGACGGATAAAAAAATCAATCAATTTCAATGTCTGAAATTATTAGAAAGTTAAGTACTATTAAGGAAAATGAATTTCATAATTAATGTATATAAAATAAAGGAAAATCAATTTCATAATAAAATAAAATAAAAAGATCAATTATGATTTGATGATGCAATTCAATATGTTTCCAGTTGTCTTCAATATGTTTCTGGCTGTATTTTTTGTTTCTCCCATAATAAAAAAATCCAACTTCATATGAAAGAGATACTGATAAGAGCGAGCAATATTCACCCTGCTTGGCTTGGTGAGGGTGGGTATACACCGTCCAACATTAAATTTTTCCTAATGATATGTGACACATGTAACAGGAAAGTTCCAAAAATTTTAGAAAAAAAGATGCCAAAAAAAGTTCCCACAGATAATCGTTTATCAATTGAAGTCACAAAGCCAAGTCAACATATTTAGACAACAGAAATTTAAAAGAGCAATTTCATAGTTGTATTAATTCTTTTTCTCGTTAGTACTGTCGTGATTTTAGCAATTAGAAAAGAAATCGAAGAGACGCGTGAGCGCAGCTGCACAAATATACCTATTCGATCGCAGTGAATTTCACGCGCCCTCACCAAATCAAAAGCCTCAGCCCAATAAGTGTCCAATGACTTCTGTGTGAGGAAAATGATCCACGGTGGGTACTTACGCAAGCATGATTATGACAAATACCCAAAGGCGGCTGCCTAAATTCATAAAGCGGCTATAATCGAGCTCTAAGAAAAATGCCGGCTCCTTTATTGAATTAGCAGACAAGCAGGGCTCGCAGAGTTCTTCTGTTGGTACCTAAACGCTGGAAAGGAATTTGCGTCTTCCCCGAGTTTCATAGAGATATAAATTCGTTTATGAAGAGGGTAAAACCTTAAATGTACAAAGATATTTTTTTTTGTCAGATCAGTCTCGAAGCAAAAAGCAAAATAATAGCTAATGTAGTCCACTGTTCTGAGGTCTCCTGAGACACATATGTATCTCTGAAATCAAAATTGGTATCTCAGTTATATATATATATATATATATATATATATATATATATATGTTTTGGATTTAGAAGAAAAAAATTCTAAATAAATTAAACAGTTAAAAAAAACAATTGAAATTGAAATTGATATATTAGCTATTTATATAGATGTTTTGGATTTATCATTTTTGCATTTATTATAAACAGTTTTGAGATTTTATTTTTATAAAAGGTCTATCTTAATTCAAGATCTAATCAAATCTGTCTAGATGATGCAAGCCTTTAAAACTTTCTTTCAAATTTTGCACTCTATAAAAAAAAATTTCACTGAAGAGATTCTCCTATAAACTCTTAATAAATGAGGAATTAAAATGAATATATGCTGGTTTGATACATTATTAATAGTAAAATACGTTTAAAAAATAATATTAAAAAGTATATTAATATATTAAAAAATATTCATATATGTTTTAATATTTTATAATAT
>JZKD02S1596374.1:110597-147272 GCA_000966675.3 Picea glauca | reverse complement strand
TATATATATATATATATATATATATATATATATATATATAATATTAAAAAATATATTAATATATTAAAAAATATTCATATATGTTTTAATATTTTATAATATATTAATATATATTAAAATGTTTTATTTTTGAAATATATTAAAAAAATAATTATATATAGACCACACATAAAATATTATTATTTTACTATTTTTTATTATTTATTATGAAATTTTAATTATTATTTTAATGCTTTATGTTACATGAATATCTATTTTATAATGTCTATAATGTGATGTAGAGTGTTTCTCACTCAAAAAATAAACCATAAAAAAACAACAATTGCTAAAAAAAAAAAATTATCATTAAAAAACACTAAAAACCACACAAAACTTAAACAACAGTTTAAATAAATTAAATTAAATAATAAATGAAAAGTACAGTAAGCTTAAAACATTAATTGAAAGAAACTAAATCAAATAATAAGTGGATGAAAAATTTGGTGAGCATATATGGACAACTTTTCTATTTAAACATGGTTACTTAACCCTGGTTACACTATATAGAGAGGGCAGTGAATGATAAATTTGATGAATGAATTAAAAGTTAAGTAAGTTAACTCATCTATTCAATTTAATAATATAATTTGAAGGTCACATAACCTACTCCTTTTGGATTTGAATTTATAATTTTTTTGGAAACACATATTTTTAACCATTAGATTCACTCATAATGTATATGTATTTGAACCGAAATAATATTTCTCTGCTGTTCAGTTTTGTCCGCGGTTTGGAACGGGCATACTAGATCTATGCGGTTTTGAAATTATATTTTTATTTCTAAGATTATATATCTAGGATTTTGAACGGGAATAATCTATATAGTTTTTACCTTTTTTACGCAAAATAATCTCTCTAGTTTTTCTGGACTTTGGACTTTTCTGTGGTTGGCTTCTTCAAAGGGTTGAGCATTTGGACATGTGAAATGAGGTGAGTCACTTTTTACTTTGATATAATTTTAATTTTACGTACAGAGATTTAAATATACTTTATTTATTTTTTTATTTTAAGTTTCACAAGTAAAAGTTGATTTGAGAGATAAAGTCAATCCATAATAATAATTGTTACATATTTTTTCTCTTATTTTCAATATGAGCACTCCACCACTTATTCCAAAAAGTCACCCTAACAAGGAGAGCCCCCCCAAAATCACCCTAGAGATCCTTTACGATTATTTGGTATCAGTAGAAAAAAAAAAAAAAAAAAGATGCCAAAATCCAAATAGAGTTAGAAACATTAGAAAAAAGGAGTGAAGAAAGAGACGTAAAACTCAAAATAGAGCTAGAGGCAATGATTGATAAAAAAATTAAAGATACCATTCAAACTCAAATAGGGATAGATTCTTAAGGTTCAAGAGTGAATTGCAGACAATGAATGATAGAATTCAAGAAATGGAAAAACATAAACAATCACAACCCCAAGAAGGAGGGGTTGAAGAAAATCACAACTTGAGAGATAGGATTAAAGAGCTAGAAGAAAAACTAACCAACAATTTGACCCTCAGTAATATGGAAAACAAATTGGATATCAAACCCATCAAAGAGGAAATGAATAAGCTAATCCAATTGGACCATGAGGGTAACAAAAGAGCCTTGAACCTCATAATTTTTGGTATTAGATAAAAACAAGAGGAGGATATGCTAGCAATAGTAAAAGAAGAATTAAAAAATAAATCACAAATTGATACAACTTACCTCATAGAAGCAAAGAGGCTAAGAAAAATAATTGATCACAAAGATAGGCTGATACGTGTCAAAGTAAGTTGTAATGACCATAAATATAGCATACCTAGTAAATCTTCAAGCTTAAAAGGGTCGAGAATATTTATAAATGAAGACCTCATTCCCGAAGACCAAGCTGAATTAAGGAATGAAGTTCAAAAGGTAAAAGAAGTCGGGAAAGAAGGAAAATGGGCAATAATTAGAAATCGAAAAGCTATTATTAAGGCTAGAGACCAGAAAGATAATAATAAATAGGAATTTGGTACACTTGGGATCCTTTTTTGGAATTGTCGTGGCTTTCCATGGCGCAAAGGTCCTATGATAAGTTGGATCCCAAGTGGTATTGATATTATCTATCTAGCTAAAACTTGGGAGCATGAGGAGTCTAAGGTCCCTAACATGGACGGATTTGTCTTGTGGTCGGCATGGAACAAAAAATCCCATCGTAGAGGGACATGAGGCATAGTTTGTTATATTAGAAAAAAACATTTCTCCTTACATTCAACTTCATAAGATTGACCCTCTTAATCAATACATTTGGATAGAAATTTCAGACACCAATGCTAAGAAAGTGTATATAACAATTTGTTATTTTGCACCTATTAATTCTACTTTTTATAAGAAAAATAATTTAGATAAAAATTGTCCCTATAATAATTTAGAACAAGATATTTATAATTTGAAAAATCAAGGTAATATCCTCCTGCTAGGAGACTTTAATGCTAGGACTGAAACTAAACAAGCTACTCTTTTAAGTGATGACTCCAACCATAATCCTTTATGGCTAGATGAGGACCTTGTTTTATCTAATAGCTACAAAAGAAGCTCTGAAGACCTAATTGAGAATTTGTTTGGTACTCAGTTGGTCAAGCTCTGCAGCTCTCAAGCCCTAATAATTTGCAATGGAGTAATAGAGTGGCCAAACTCCAACCAAATGACCGGTATTCATGGGCTAGGTAGTAGTGTTGTAGATTATGTGATATCTGATATCCTCGTTTCCAACCAAATAACAACTTTTGACCTTTTAAATGACCATGAGCCTACCTCTGATCATAAACCTTTAATCCTAACTCTAAAAATTTTCATGCATAGGAGCACCATTGAAGAGAATTCTAATAATCAAAGGAATTTGCACTTTGACAAAAGTAAAGTTGACATTTTCTTAAAGGATTTAAATACTAAATTAAAACTCCTAACTTATAAAGACAACATTGAAGAGCTCTATCATAATTTTACAACTACCCTCTCCACTTCCATTAACAAGTTCTCTTTCGAGGTGTCCCATAAAAAGAATAATAGAACAACCAACCCTTGGTATGATAAAGATTGTAAAATTGCTAGGAAAGCCATTAGAGATGCTTTTAATGAGCCCTTAAAACTCAATAAGATCAATAAGTACAAATCCCTAATTAAAAGGAAAAAAGATACTATATCAATAAAAGGCAAGAGCAACTTTCACAACTATACAAGTTGGATCCTAAGAACTTCTGAAGCCAAATTCTAAAGCGAAATACTAAAGGAAATAATAGGATTCCCTTAACGGACTGGAATTCTTACCTTAAAAGTCTTTACGAGTTCCCTAATGCCATGGACACCATTCCTATTGTCCCTACAAAGGAATAAGTTTTTTCTTTAGATGACATAGAGTTCGAGGTTAAGCGGCTCGCAAATGGGAAAGCTAAGGACATTGAAGGCTACCAAGCTGAAATTTTAAAATCGGAGGGCCAATCCTTATCCCTCACATACACAAGCTCTTCAATTTAGCAGTCAAGCAGGGCTTCCCTAAACTCTTGATGCAAAGCCTCATTGTTCCTATTTTTAAAAATAGGGATAAAAACATTCCCTCTAATTATAGGACCATTATGATTAGCCCGATTTTGTCCAAGCTTTATGGAATTATTTTGGAAAAGAAGATTAGCATTTAGCTAGAAAGTCACGATAAAAGAGATAAAGGTCAGGCCAGTTTTTAGGAGATATCATTCAACTATGGACCATCTTGTTACCTTTAGGATCATTGCAGAGGAGTTATGCAATACTAAAACCAATCTTTTTTGTTGTTGACTTTAGAAAAGCTTTTGACATGGTTCCTAGGAAAAACCTTTGGAATAGGTTGGAAGAGATAAAGTGTCTCTCGAGTTTAGGACTGCTGCAATAAGGATGTATGAGAACGTTATTGCTAAGTTTAAAAACACTGAGGGCTGGTCAAAAGAGATTAACTGCAATATAGGAGTCGAACAAGGTTGTCCCTTGTCCCCTACCATTTTTGGCAAATACATTGATAAATTAAAAGAATGCTTGGAAAAAACAGGTTGTGTCGGCTCTTCTCTCACTGGTATAGTCATCAATCTTCTTCTTTATTATGCCGATGATATTGTTCTTATGGCAAGGAGTCCCCATGATCTTGAAAACCAACTAAGAATCCTCAAGGATTTTTGCTCCAATATGGATATGACTGTAATACTGATAAGACTAAGGTCATGATTATTAAATCCAATGAGATCCCTTATGATGCCTTGGTATATGACAACAAAAACTTGGAGGACATGACTTCATACAAATATCTTGGAATTGATATTTACCACAAGCTTAATTGGAATTATAGCATTGAGAAAAGGATTATTGGGGGATGGAAATCTTAATATGGGTGTAGTGTCCCCAAGGCCGAGCCACGTTGCAAACCATGTTCTGAAAGATATTGTAATTATGTTTTATAGGCTGGTGAGCCAAGTTTTTATAAGCTAGTGGCTTATGTGTTTGTTAGGCCAGGGAGCCTAAGGGTTGGAGGCCAAAGGCCTGATTTTGTACCTAAATGTACACAACACATTAATAAAATATTAACACCGCCATGGGCAGACCGACCACGATGAATGAGTGAAGGGGGACTAAACATCCATAGAGAAGGCAAGGAATTAGGGGCTGGAAGGTGGGAAAGGGGCTAAGTGTTGAGCTTGGGGGCTAAGCCTAGGGGGCTTAAGCCTGGGAATAATATTTTAATATTATCCCAAAAAGACATGTGCATTTTATATTTTATCCTAAGTTTTTGACAAGGGGAGGACGTATAAGGGTGATGCGTGCGGGTGGAACACATGCAGTTCCATGGGTGACAAGTGTCAACCTTGACGCATGCAAATAAAATGGCTAGGATGAGCCATGAGAAGGATCCTTCCTCCATTCTACCCAATTGCCTGAACGCGTACGGATCCCTGGATAGTACGACCAACCCGACTCCTGCAGATAAATCCTCGTGCGTTCCTGAGAGTCGAAAATCCTGTGTTGTCTTTGATAATTCGTGTACATCCTCTGTCCAACTGATCGAACCCGTGCATGGAGGCTCTGTTCTGAAGAAGTGACCCTGAACCATTCCACCATTGTTGAACCAGTTGGAAAGCCTCTGTTTGGCTCTGTAAATCCGTGTACACCTCTACTCTATGAGCCGAGAAGCCTGTGTTTGTTTCTGAAGAGTCGGTTTCACCTCCGTTTTGAGCCCCGGAGTCTGTGTCGACCCCTGTGGGAATTAATCATCATGCATTCCCGTGAACCATCACTGTGAGCCCTCAAGCCATTACTAAGCTTGTTTGATAGGTTGTGTTTGTATTTCGGGTTGGCTATGGTGACCACGCAGAGCTGGACTGCACGTGGCTTGATGGCCAATGCGAGTTGTGATTGAGCCTGTGTGTGATCTCTCTCTAGGTTAGGGAGGTGGTTGTTGTTGGAAGAGGTTTCTTCCAGAGAGTGTCCAACACTAGCTTCTGGCTCTGAGACTTTCTGATCCGGCCTGTTGCTGAGACCCAGAGAGGGAGGTTAGCACCGATGGACTGTGCTTGTGAAGGTGTATACTCCTGGGCGGAACAGGCATGTGGGGAATGAGAGTCTGGTAGTAGTGGGCATAAGATGGCATCTTGGGAAGAATCCTTCCAGATTTTTTGTGTTGTTTTCCCTGTAACTTCAGCCTAGCCTAGGATTTCTTGCCTTGGGGTGGAGCTTAGTCCCAACTTGGGGGTGACCCACTGCTAAGATGATGAGCAGTGCGGTCTAAGGCTGGGAGGTTCGTGGAAGGTCTACACTATGTTGGTGGAGTCTACCACTGTTAAAAAGATAAGTATCTAGTTATGCTTTAACCATGTTTTGCATGACTGTGCTGCTTATGTTATCATGAATTCCGATGTGTGTATGAATTAATGTTAAATTCGATTGATTGTTAATTATAGAAGAAAATCTTATGTTTACTCTGAGTTTAATTGAATCTCTTAATTAAATGCATGTTATTATATAATGCCTGTATGAGTTGTGTACCAAGTGGTGTTATAGTATCCTTTTAAGAGCGATTAAGCTATGGTAGCTGAAAAGGTGCGCTACAGTTTGGTATCAGAGCCAAGGTTTCGACACTCAGCCTAGATGGGCCAGTGGAGCGGTCTTTGGACCGAGAGTACGAGGGAAATTGGGTCTGGAAGGCCAATTTCAAACCTTGGTTTGCTCCGAAGTGTCAAGGAGTTACTTGACAAGTTTTAAGCTCAGGAGGTTTAACGACGTTTGAAACTGCAGTCGGTGTGGTCTATGGCCACAGGGAGATAAGTCTCCACACCAATAATGTTAGAACCTTAGAATCTGCTCGGGAGGGAAGGTGAACCCTCGTGACTGTTAGATCTGGAGAGTGTGCGCAAGGTTTAAATCCCTTTTGATTTGCACAGGAGTGTGGGAATCGTGATACGCGAACTCCTAATGCCCGAAACCCCGAAATGCCGAAAAGATCTACACCGTAGATCATGGGGAAAAGAACTTGACTGTTAGATCAACTAGTTTAGTAAACAGTGATTTCGAGATTTCGACAGATCGAGGTTCGAGATGTGGGGTGCACGAACTCTCGATGCCCGAAATGCCGAAAAGATCTACGTCGTTGATCTCAGGAGGGGATTTGACTATTGAATTCCATGCTTGGAATGGACGTGCACACATGAATATGTACCACGTGCCAGTAAGTCGAGAAGACAGGCGAGAGTGGTGGGACCCGATGACGTCGTTAAAAGAGACGTGGACCCTCCTAAACGTGCCACGTGCCATCGTGGTGGTGGGTGGGCTATGTGGGCCCAGAGGGTAAAGTAAATCGGAATTTCGGAAGTCGGGGGTTGGAAAGGAAAGCAAGTCTAAAAGCCTCGTGGACCGAAACCCCGAAACCAGAAGTCCCGAAGTCTCGAAATCTCTGAAGACAGAAGAATCGTAGCAGATTTTAAGGACGACAAGTGTCTTGTGGGCCCAAAGAGTAAGAAAACCGAATTTTCGAAATTCAAAAATTGGAATGACAAAAGGTTGGGAGTCACTGCATCGTGAAATCCCGGATACCGAAGACTCGAAACCTTGAAAAATGAAGTCCTGAAATTGTAGAGCCGAACGAGAGCTCAGAAAACTTATTTGAATCGAAACGTCTTCTGTTCTTGTTCATATTGGCTTATAAATGTTGTGGATTGTTCGTGAAGTTTTAATGGCCTGAAAAACTTCGAATTGAATTGCACAGTGCGTGTGCAAAGTTCAACGAAGAGCCAGAACTCCAGTTAACCAACACCGAGTATGGAGTGGGAAAAGGTGCAGATTGCCCTCGAAACAGAGGACGAACGAGAAGGAAGAGATGTCAACGTAGAAGTGGAAAGATAGAACTCCAATGGGCATGGGAAAGAGAAGGATAAGGAAGGACATATGATGAAACTCATCGAAAGATTGCAAAAAGATGCCTAGGCTCGCCTAGCTGATAGCTGAAAGCTCATGAAAACCAGGGATCGACAGGGTGAATTCAACTTAAAAATGTTGAAGAGCCTGGAAAGAATAGAAACAAAATTGGAAAAAGAGAGTGACACAAGCAGATCAAGAAGTGTCAGAACCCCTGAGAGGAGAAGAAGATCGAGGAGTGGTAATAGACATTATCGTCTCTCCGCAAAGCATTTTGGCAAGGAAACGCACAGTAGTTCAAGCTCGTCTCCTACTAGAAAACACCGAAAATCTAGAAAGGATGAATTGAAAGGGGAGATGAACAAGATTAAGCCTCCAAAATTTGATGGAGAACATAAGAAGGAGGAAAATGCCAAGACATGGTTGCTTGGCATGAAGAAATATTTCCAACTATAGAATTATTCCGCCCATGCAGAAGGAAGAATTGCATTGTATCAACTGAAAGGAAAAGCATCCATGTGGTGGGATCAGTTTGTGCGGGTGCAACACATCAGAGAGAAAGAGGTCACTTGGAAGCAATTTAAGAGGTATTTCGAGAAGAAGTACCTGACTAAAAGGTATTGTGACAGAAAGATGAAGGAGTTCTTCGAACTCAAGCTAGGCAGCATGACTATTGATGAGTATGAACGAAGTTTTCTGGAACTACTAAAGTATGTTTCGTTCATCAAAGACGAGGTTGTCAAAATTCAGAGGTATCTGAGTGGACTGCCACCTTCCATTGGTGACAAGATTCAGTATGACGATCCTAAGACCATGGAAGAAACCATAATAAGGGCGAAATGGTTATACGAACAGCATAGAAAAAATCCTACCTTTCGGAAGGCTTGGGATGACCAGAAGAGGTTTAAGAAAGAACAGAGGCAGAAGGGAAACAAGCCTCCCTTTTTCAGAAATAGTCTTCAAGGACAACCATCGTTTAGAGAGCTAAGAATGACTGAAGAGGGAGCACAAAGACAGAGACAGATGCCCATTCAGTGTTGGGGCTGTCAAGGAAACCACAAGTACAGATATTGTCCCCATAAAAATGGTAAAGCGAGAACTATTCATACTGTTCAACAAACTGAAACAGTGGAGGATATGGACAGCAGAATGCCGATGATTTACGCAGCCTTGGACAACAAGCAAGCATAATTTCAATCACACATGATTGAAGTGGAAGGTATGATTAACAACCGACCACTAATTATTTTAATTGATTCAGGAGCTAGCCATAGTTATGCAGATCCTATAGTGGTGGACAGTTTGCATCTAATGAGAAGGAAACATCAGAAGTCTTGGTTAGTGCATTTAGCCACAGGGACCAAGAGGAAGTTCACTGAATTTGTTAAGTCTCGTTCAGTAGATATGAAAGGAATGAGCACTAAGGCTGAATTGAACATTCTGCCTTTAGGCTCATACGATTACCTAATTGGGATAGACTAGTTGGACTAGTACCATGCCCTTCTGGACTGTCGTAACAAGAGATTTACTTGTCTGGACGAAGAGAGAAATCGGGTAACAATCCAAGGAATTCCCAGAGCCGTGGCTGTTAGAGAAATCTCAACCATGTAGCTGAAGAAATGTTACCGGAAAGGTTGTCAAGTATTTGCAGCTCGGGTGGAAGAAGCATCCCAAAATATAGTCTCGAATCTGGAATATCATGAGGTACTCAAAGAGTTCAAGAACGTATTTCAGGAGGTACCTGGACTACCTCCGAAGAGAGACATCGATTTTTCTATAAATTTGATGCCAGGAGTAGCTCCAGTTTCGAAGGCTCCTTATAGAATGAGTACGCCAGAGCTGAAAGAGTTGCAATTGCAGCTCGAAGAGCTACTAAAGAAGGGATACATTCACCCCAGCGTGTCATCTTGGGGAGCCCCGTTCCTATTCGTGAAGAAGAAAGATGGGACATTGAGGCTGTGCATTGATTTTTGGCAGTTGAATAAGGTCACTGTCAAGAACAAGTATCCTATGCCAAGGATCGATGATCTTTTTGATCAGTTGAAGGATGCGAAAATATTCTCGAAAATATACCTCAAATCTGGATATCATTAAGTGAGAATAAATGATGAGGACATCACCAAGACCGCCATTAGAACAAGGTACAGTCATTATGAGTTCACAGTGGTGTCGTTTGGATTGTCAAACGCGCCTGTTGTTTTCATGTGTTTAATGAATGGGGTGTTCAGAGATTATTTGGAGAAGTTTTTCATAGTCTTCCTGGATGATATCTTGGTGTATTCCAAGACAGAGCAAGAACATGAGCAACACCTAAGAATGGTGATGCAGGTATTGAGAGAACATCGGCTGTAAGCAAAACTGAGCAAGTGCTCATTTTATCAAAGGCAGATTCATTACTTGGGACATATTATATCTGAAGAAGGGATCGTTGTGGATCCTGAAAAGGTTGAGGCCATCCGAGAATGGCCAACGCCAAGGAATGTGGCAGAAGTTAGATCTTTTATGGGTCTTGCAGGTTACTACAAAAGGTTTATAGTTGGATTCTCAAAGATAGTTCATTCTATCACTTCCTTGCAAACAAAGGAGAAGAAGTTTTAGTGGACTGAAGAATGTGAGAGCAGTTTCCAGCAATTGAAGCAACTGCTAACCAGTGCTCCAATCCTGAAGATTGTAGATCCAAATAAGGATTACGTAGTGTGCACCGATGCGTGTAAGGAGGGGCTGGGAGGAGTTCTCAGCCAAGAGGGATTTGTAATTTGTTATGAGTCCCAAAAGCTAAAAGAGCATGAAAGGAATTATGCCACTCACGATTTAGAGTTCGCAGCGATCGTCCATGCATTGAGGAAATGGAGACATTACCTCATGGGAAAAAGATTCAAGTTGAGAATAGACCACAACGGTCTGAAATATTTATTTGATCAGTTGACTTTAAATGCCAGGAAAATCAGATTGCTGGAGTTTCTGTTTGCATATGACTTTGATATCAAGCATATCAGAGGGAAAGAAAATAAGGTGGCTGATGCACTCAGCAGAAAAGTGCACGAATTACATGTTATAGCCATTAGCATGTACAGGATTGCGATGAAAGACAGAATTTTGGAAGCTGCAAATACTGATTTGCAGTACAGAGGTCTTGTAGCAAAGCTACAGCAGCGTGAGAGACCACAGACCAAGGAAAGTTACACCTTGGGAACTGATGGTTTACTTCTGTATAAAAACAGAGTGTATGTACCGAATGTCCGAGAATTGAAGCTGGAAATTCTAAAGGAGATGCATAACATGGCTTATGTTGGACTTCTTGGATATCAGAAGATTGTGGCAGCAGTCAAAAGCCATTATTTTTGGCCAGGTCTGAAGAAGGAAATCGTTGAATACATCGCCAGATTTATGGAGTGCCAAAAGGTTAAGGCTGAGCATAGCCACCAAGCAGGGTTGCTGCAGCCTTTACCCATTCCTGAATGGAAATGGGATGTGGTAACAATGGATTTTATCATAGGATTTCCCAGAACAAGCAAGCAACATGATTCAATCATGATGGTGGTGGACAAGCTTACTAAAGTCGCCCATTTTATTCCACTGAAAACCACCCACCGGGCAGCTGATGTTGTTGATATCCTTTTAAAAGAAGTTGCATGCTTGCACGGAATTCCTAAGACAATTATGTCTGATAGGGACCCGAAATTCACTTCAAATTTCTGGAAATGACTATTCAAAGGATTCAGAACGAATCTGAACTTTAGTACAGTGTATTATCCTGAGTCTGATGGTCAGATAGAGAGGGTGAACAGGGTAATAGAAGACATACTAAGAATGTATGTGATGGATAAACCATCAAGGTGGGAAGACTAACTGCATTTGGTAGAATTCGCCTACAATAATAGGTATCATGCATCGTTGAATATGAGCCTATTCGAAGCATTTTATGGAAGAAAGTGCAACACTCCAGTGAGCTGGGATAATCCATCTAATAGAGTAGTCGTTGGGCCTGAATTGCTCAAAGAGATGGAAGATCAAATGATAAAAATTAAACGGAATCTGAAAGCTGCCCAGGATAGGAAAAAAAGTTACGCTGACAATAAAAGAACCCATAGAGAATTCAAAGTGGGTGACCATGTTTTCCTGAAAGTGAAAACTAATAGGAGTTCCCTGAAGCTGGGAAGTTGCGCCAAGTTGGCAGCAAGAATTTGTGAGCCATTTGAGATCTTGGAAAAGATTGGGCCAGTTTCATACATGCTTGCACTACCTGCATCTATGACTGTACATAATATTTTCATGTTTCATTGTTTAAGAAATATGTACCTGATGTTAATCATGTTATCAATTGGAATGTGATTCAGGCGAAACCAGAAGGTGTCATGCAAGTGCATCCTATGCGCATATTGGACAAGAAAAGCAAACAGCTCCGGAATCGAGCTATAGAGCTTGTAAAGGTCCAATGGACCTGGTACAGTCCTGAGGATGCGACATGGGAGTATGCAGATGTTACGTGGGCAGAGTACCTACATCTTTTTGAGAAGCTTGCAGATGTTGTGTAAGGTTGCACTGATGACGGTGCAAAAATAAGGGGAGGGGGATTGTAGTGTCCCCAAGGCTGAGCCCCGTTGCAAACCATGTTCTGAAAGAAATTGTAATTATGTTTTATAGGCTGGTGAGCCAAGTTTTTATAAGCTGGTGGCTTATTTGTTTGTTAGGCCAGGGAGCCTAAGGGTTGGAGGCCAAGGGCCTGATTTTGTACCTAAATGTATGCAACACATTAATAAAATATTAACACCGCCATGGGCAGACCGACCACGATGAATGAGTGAAGGGGGACTAAGCATCCATAGAGAAGGCAAGGAATTAGGGGCTGGAAGGTGGGAAAGGGGCTAAGTGTTGAGCCTGGGGGATAAGCCTAAGGGGCTTAAGCCTGAGAATAATATTTTAATATTATCCGAGAAAGACATGTGCATTTTATGTTTTATCCTAACTTTCTGGCAAGGGGAGGACATACAAGGGTGATGCGTGCGGGTGGAACGCATGCAGTTCCATGGGTGACAAGTGTCAACCCCGGCGCATGCGAATAAAACGGCCAAGATGAGCCGTGAGAAGGATCCCTCCTCCATTCTACCCGATTGCCTGAACGCGTACGGAGCCCTAGATAGTATGACCAACTCGACTCCTGCAGAGAAATCCTCGTGCATTCCTGAGAGTCGAAAATCCCGTGTTGTCTTTGATAATCTGTGTGCATCCTCTGTCCGACTGATCGAACCCGTGCATGGAGGCTCTGTTCCGAGGTAGTGACCCTGAACCATTCCGCCATTGTTGAACCAGTTGGAAAGCCTCTGTTTGGCTCTGTAAATCCATGTACACCTTTATTCTGTGAGCCGAGAAGTCTGTGTTTGTTTCTGAAGAGCCGATTTCACCTTCGTTTTGAGCCGTGGAGTTTGTGTCAACCCCTACAAGAATTACTCATCATGCATTCCCGTGAACCATCATTGTGAGCCCTCGAGCCATTGTTGAGCCTGTTTGAGAGGATGTGTTTGTATTTTCGGTTGGCTATGGTGACCACGCAGAGCTGGACTGTGCCTGGCTTGATGGCCAGCACGAGTTGTGATTGAGCCTGTGTGTGATCTCTCTCTAGGTGAGGGAGGTGGTTGTTGTTGGAAGAGGTTTCTTCCAGAGAGTGTCCAGCACCAGCTTCGAGCTCTGAGACTTCATGATCCGGCCTGTTGCCGAGACCGAGAGAGGGAGGTTAGCACCAATGGACTGTGCTTGTGAAGGTGTATACTCCCGGGCATAACAGGCATGCGGGGAATGGGAGTCTGGTAGTAGTGGGCGTAAGATGACATCTTGGGAAGAATCCTTCCAGATTTTCTGTGTTGTTTTCCCTGTAACCTCAACCTAGCCTAGGATTCCTTGCCTTGGGGTGGAGCTTAGTCCTAGCTCGGGGGTGACCCACTACTAAGTTGATGAGCAGTGCAGTCTAAGGTTGGGAGGTTCGTGGAAGGTCTGCACTTGGTTGGTGGAGTCTACCACTATTAAAAAGATAAGTATTTGATTATGCTTTAATCATGTTTTGCATGACTGTGCTGCTTGTGTTATCATGAATTCCGTTGTGTGTATGAATTAATGTTAAATGCAATTGATTGTTAATTATAGCAGAAAATCTTATGTTTACTCTGAGTTTAATTGAATCTCTTGATTAAATGCATGTTATTATATAATGCCTGTATGAGTTGTGTACCAAGTGGTGTTATAGTATCCTTTTAAGAGCGATTAAGCTATGGTAGCCGAAAAGGTGCGCTATAATGGGCTTGAAAACAATTGTAAATCAGCGGAATTTTGGAGTTGGGATAAGAAGAAACTCCTCTTTGAGACTCTTGTTACACCTGTTATTCTTTATGAATGTGAAGTCCGGGGATGTAGTATCTCTTGTGAATCCTAGAGAAAGATAGAGCAAATACAAAAGAATTTTATAACCTATAATCTCAAAATTAAAGGAAATATGCCCTATCTCATCCTCCTCGTAGAAACAAGCCTCTCCCCCTTTGAGAGCATGGCTATGACTAGATACCTAATGTATAAGAACAAGTTAAACAGTATGGAAGACAAGAGGCTACCTAAAATTGCTTCCAAATCAAGTCATAGCCACCATCGACTCAAGTGAGGATGGCATAAAGACGCCCAGTCTTGGCTAAACTATTGGGGAATCATGGAAGAAACCATTTTGCAAAATAAAGATACTATTAAAAAAAACGTCAAATCAAAATTTAAGGAAAAAATATGGTGTGATAAAGAGTTAGAGGAAAAACGAAAATTAAGGTATTATAAAGATGTAATCAACCCTAATCTAGAAGATCAAAATTATCTATCTTTTTGCCAAGTGTAAAGAAAAAAATAAGCATTGCTAAGATAAGAACAATTTTTCACAAGCTCCATAGTGAAACTGGGAGTTGGTCAATTCCTAAAACGCCATGGGATAAAAGAGTGTGTCACCTTTGTGACACTAAGAAGGTTGCAGATGAAAAGCACTCTCTTAGATTGTTCAACCTATACCCATATTAGATCTCGTTTTCAAAATATTGATCACACTACCAACCTTCCTAACCTCTTAACTCAACAAAAGTATGGTGATGTTGGAAAGCTTCTCTTAATGCTTTTCGAGCACACAAACAAAATTCTAAACAATCACAAGTAATCACTTACCCTCTTAAGGTCCAATAGACCAATTAAGTCTTAGTGGAAGTTAATCATCATCATCATCATCATCATTATAAAAAATTCTATGGATATATCTACATGAAAATGATAATTTACTGCTACTAACTTAGAGATATCTAGCAAGACTGAAAATATAAATTTACTGCTACTAACTTAGAGATATCTAACTTAGAGATATCTAGCAAGACTGAAAATATAATGCTGACTGGATAAGTGATGAACAGCCCATAACAGTCACGTTGTAAAAAAAAAAAAAATTTATAACAATCATGAACTCTATACCGAGTTTGCTTTCAGAGAAAGCAGGTACCATTTTCGCCCATAGATTACCCGATGGAACATTAAATGCGTCATCTCTATGACTACTATTATCCGATCGAAAGTTGGTGTAGTTTCAGGTGAAAGGATGGACCCAGGATTGTGGAAATCTGCTGACATTCGCAACAGTTAGAGGAACATCGCAAAATATACCCTTTTCGCAACCAGAAAGATCTCTTGTCCTCTTCAAGTCATTCCTCGAGAGAAAACGACTCCCTAACTCCTGAGTCCTCCTCGTTCCTCGTTCCACGTTCCACATTCAATGTCTGTGTCCTTAGAGTCCGAGGCAAATATTTATGTCCCGCCTACCAAATAATTTAATGTAGCTTTCTATGCGGATTATACCGTGTAACCCGAGTTAATTTTTTGTGAGGCCATTTCCTGCGTTTGCTTCCTTTTGTTTTTGTTTACTCAACAATCCAATCTCTGAAAACTTCAAAGTCGCTGCTATACGCTCTATTTCGCCTTGCAGAACGGATCAGTGACATGACGAGCAGAAATACATTTTGGATGCTATGATTAGGAATTGAAATAATTTCTAAAGGAAAAGCTCCATGAGAACTCTGCAAGGATACAAAATTGGAGAACACCGAGAGAAGAATTAGAGGTTTAAGGTCTTTGTATTATTTTAAAATTTGTATTTATTTACATTAATTTTTTCATATTCCATATATGGACTATCACAACATATCAATTATAATTTTTCAACATATCAATTATAATTTTTCGTATTTAAGTATATTAATCTTTTGATATTTTGATGGTGAAAATATATTGACTGTCATAACATATCAATTATAATTTTTTGTATTTAAGTATATTAATCTTTTAATATATCAATTATCATTTATAACAATATTTATTTTGAAATTGAACTTTAATATAGGTATAAATATTGGTGTATTCAATTTTAAGATAACAAAGAAATTATTTGTATTTATTTTGAAATTGAGATCTAATATGAATACAAACAGAGTATTCTAAAATAAATGAGCACAAATTTGAGTGGAATGTTTTTAAAGAGTTTTCCAATTTGGATACAATTCATCTTATTGATTATAGAGCTTTATCAATTTTTAAGAGATCTTGTTCCTGGAATTTCAAAATATATTTGATTTTCGGAAACTTTATTCATGTTATTATGGGAATTGAACCTGGGTGGAGAGGATGATAATGATTCCTCACAACCATACAAGCTATACCCAATTGACTAAAAAACATCCAATTATTAACTCATTCTTAGAATGTGTAATCAATATATTACATGGAATAAATATACTAAGTGTTTGGATAAACTAAGTGTTTGAAACTTTAGATTTATATTTAAAAGTATAAAAAACAATTTTTTTTTTTTTTGAAATTTAAATAGATGTATTAAAGTGTATTAATATAATAATAAAAATATTTTATGAAAAAAAAAAAAATTATGGTCTGTAAACAAAGAATTAAGTTTATTTTAATTGAAATTTAAATATATTTACTAGATTATATTAATATAATAAATAAAATAATTACCTACTTATAAAATTATTTTTCTCATTATACATAAATATTATACTTATTATAAAATATTGAATACACCTTCCAAAACAAATCCAAATTCCAGGTATAATTTAACATATCTTAATCTCACATACCAATTCATTAAGAAGTGTCAATCTCACCAATTGGAGCAGTGCACAAGTTTAATATGTTTCTAACTAACTATTGTCTCATGGTGTCATGGAGATACTTCATGAATACTCAAAATTGTTTTTCTCACAAATTAAAACAATGACATTGTCATTTACTATCCAATATAGTATATCAATATGTATGTTTAGTTGATAATGTTTGACTGCAAAACAAAGTTGTTCATTGTATACTATATTCCTAATTCTAACAAAGAAAATAGTGTTAGTTATGCAATTTTATTTTTAAAAAATTATCATAACATATGGTTTATATTATAAAATGTAAATAAGAAAATAAAAAATGTTTTATATTATAAAATATAAAAAAAATAAAAAATAAAATAAAAGAAACACATTTCACTGCATTAAATATTTTAAAATATTTATTAAGAAAATATAAATAATATATATTTTTTATTATAACCAAAATTGATTTGAAATATTTAAAACACATTTTTATCATTAAATTTATTTAAATTATTATTATTAATATTATTTATTAAAAATTATTTTACATTATTATAATAAACTAATAATATTTTAAAATATTTATTAAGAAAATATGAATAATATATATTTTTTATTATAACCAAAATTGATTTGAAATATTTAAAACACATTTTTATCATTAAATTTATTTAAATTATTATTATTAATATTATTTATTAAAAATTATTTTACATTATTATAATCAAAGTAATAAATAATTATTGTTAATATATTCTTGATATTAATTTTGAAATTAAAAATAGATTTTTTTAATTTAAAATAAATAAAAATAATTTATTTGATTGTATAATAAACATAATAAAATTGTTTTTAAAAATCTTTAAAATTTAAAATTGAATTTTATTACCACTGTAAATTTTACAAGATGTTAAAGTGTATTGCCTAATCCATACTTTCAAAAAAAATCACAATGTAATTTGGATTTCTTTCCTAGGTTAGTGTATATATCATTGATTGTTTCATTTCTTATATTAGTTTGTTCACTGGTTTGTGCTTAATTATTTATCTTTAACTCTAGTAAGATAAAACCTCCCTATAAAATTGTGGGCTAATTTAATGCTTTCTCAAATATGGAATAAACATAAAAACAATAAAAATTAGGTTTGGAGAAACCCTACAACTAGAGTTTGGTGCTCAAAGGTTTATTATTATTCAAATATTGATCTTACTTATTTAGTGGTGATAGTGATCTCCTAAGTGCTCATAATTTCTTATCTTTCATTTGGAGATTTTAATGGTAAATTCTAGTGCTATCTTTGGAAACCCTAAGGGGGGAGTCACTCTTTTGTTTCACGTTCTTTCTTATTGAATTGTTATATCTCTTGTGAATTCAATTCTAACATTTCTTGGTTCTTACTATGTTGCATATATTTATCCCTAACCAAATCATCCAATAAGTTTTGCTCTTAAGTGGATAATCTCTCTCTTGGATGTTTTTTTCTTCACTTCAAATCTGAAATTTCTGTATTAACTGATCATAAAAATATTTTTAAAAGTTGTGGAGAGCTCCAATCTTGTCCTTTTCTTAACATATGACTGATTGGCACTTTAAGCTTACATTGCACCACAGATTTATGATGTTGGTTGATTATACTCTGTCCCCTAAAGTACCCTAAAAGTGGTCCATGCCTATTTGAAGTTCCATTTGTTCACTAATAGTCATTTAATTGCAAATCTGAAGTTGTTTAAATTTATTTGGCACACATATCCATTAGCTTCTAACCCTCTTTTTCAAGTTAACATATTGGTGGTTTATGCTATTTTTTCAAATTGGCTATTTTTGAAGATTTTCATAACTTATTGGAATCCTTGTGCATCTAGTTATTATACATTTTGTGGATTCTTTCAAGTAAATAAGAAGATTACATGGTAACTAATTCATCAATAGGTATACTTAATAAAATAGGGATACCCCTTTTGCTTCTAAAAGTTGACCTAAAGTGAAGGTGAAATTGTACTAAGCTGAGAGTGATGAATTTCCCATCTTGTTATCCCAAGTTAGCACTTGTGTTAGGACTTTAAACAAGGGTGTTAATTCAAGAGGTAAAAAGGAGGAAACAACTCTCCAAGGGTCCACCTACCATAGACATATCTCTTCTACATTTGATGACAAGCTGCTGCAATCATTTTTAAATTTTTCTTTCATAATCACAACACATAGTTCAATCTTATGACAATTCAAGCCATTAAAAATTCCAAACCAAAATCAAATGAAGTATGCCAAGAATATCTTTTTTTTGACACTTAAATTGACCAAAAACTTTGGAATAATGCACCCAAAAATGTGCTCTAAATAGTCTAGAAATAGCACTAAAAAGCCTAAATTGAGCTAAAATAAGCATTGAATGTGCTTTATTTGTCCTTCTATAAAGAATGAAAAATGCCAACAGTATATCATCTTTTAAATGTCCACTTCCTGCTAAATGATTACTGATTTAAAATATCAGTCCAACTAATACCTTCATTATAACCTATATATTTTTTGAAAATTCATTTACACTTTCAATAAATGTTTTTCAATACATTTTTCCTAATCTAAATAGTTATATTATAAGAATACTCTGCATATTAAAAAACAATATCTTTGGCTGATTTAAATAGTTATTTTTTTTTTTTTAAGTTTAAATTGTTATTCAATGAATACTGATTATAATAAATCCAATTAATATCTTCAATATAATTCATATATTTTTTTTAAATTCATTTACATTTTCAATAAATTTTTCCTAATCTAAATAGTTATATTATAAAAATACTCTGCATATTAAAAAAACAATATATTTTGCTGATTTAAATAGTTTTTTTTTTTTTAAGTTTAAATTGTTATTCAATGAATACTGATTATAATAAATCCAACTAATATCTTCAATATAATTCATATATTTTTTTTAAATTCATTTACATTTTCAATAAATATTTATACTAATTTAAAATAGTCAAATTAATACCTTCAATATAACCAATATATTTTTTTTAAATTCATTTAACTAATATCTTCAATATAATTAATATTTTTTTTTTAAATTCATTTACATTTTCAATAAATATTTATACTAATTTAAAATAGTCAAATTAATACCTTCAATATAACCAATATATTTTTTTTAAATTCATTTACACTTTTAGTAAAAGTTTTCCAATACATTTTTGCTAATCTAAATAGTTACTTATATTATAAGAGGTGTTTTCATATTAATACAAGTGAAAGATATTGGAGTCTTCAATTTTAAAATAAAAATCTTATAATGTTGTTTTGAGTTATAAGAATAATTGAAAATGAAATTGAAAAAATATGTATTTAAGTGTATTTTTATAAAGATTTTACAAATTGGTTTGTGAAAAAAACAATCAAAATTAATGATAATCATAATAATGTAATATGATTTTGAATATATAAAATATTAATAATGAATTTGAATTAAATTTATTTATTCGATATTTTAAAAAATAAATATTTAACTTTACTTATTATTTAATAATAGATGATAATCATAATAATATAATATGATTTTGAATATATAAAATATTAATAATGAATTTGAATTAAATTTATTTATTCAATATTTAAAAAAAAAAATATTTAAATTTACTTATTATTTAATAATAAATTTGAGTTTAAAAAAAAATTAAAACTTGTTCCTCAAATTTATATAATATAATATGATTTTGAATATTAAAAATATTAATAATGAATTTGAATTAAATTTAAATTTATATAATATAATATGATTTTGAATCCCCATTTCCGTACCTATTAGGGCATAAATATGGACTTTTGTATCCATATTTATTTCACGAAAAAATCCGTCCAGGATTAAGGATAGTGCCTAATTCAGGCGACATTTTCAAAATGCCTTCAGTGTTAGCATAAGACCAAATTCTAAAATGCATCTTATCAAGTCGCATTGCTTCTCACGGATCAAGTCAACTTTGGCCTTTCACGGATCAAGTCACCTTTCGTTCAAGTAGCCTTCGCATCGTCTCATGAAACCTTAGCCTGTCGCCTTCGTTCGGATCAGTTCGCATCGCCTCCAGCCCTCTTTCTCACGGATCATGTAGCTTGTCACTTTGCTTTTCAGTTTCGCTTGCCTTTCATTCAAGTAAGAGCTTTTATAAAGCTTCAAGTAGCCTTTGTTTCAAATAGCCTTCGTATCTCACGAATCAAGTAGCATTCTGCTTCTCACGAATCAAGTCGCATCGCCTCAAGTAAGTAAGTAGTTACCCCACCTTCATAATCAGATTTATATAATAAAAATAAAAAAAGAAGAAATATATATTAAAAGGATTATTAAAAATATAAGAAAAATAATTATTTAAATATTTAAGTTTACTTATATATATTGAGTTTAAAAAGAAATTACAACTTATCTCAAGTTCATAATCAGATTTATATAATAAGAATAAAGAAATAAGAAATATATATTAAAAGGATTACTGAAAATATAAGAAAAGTAATTATTTTCATTATTTTTAATTGATAAGTAAATAAAATAAATAAATATAAATTAGATTAGATTTTTTAATTTTTAAATGAACATTTTAGAAATTAGTTTGTAACATGTCAAACATGTTATAAGATGGATTTAGGGAAATGTAACATTTATTGTTTCTAACTATTTAAGTTAGATTCAATTGACTTAAAAATTAAAAACTATCATCACATTATATGCATCTAGAAGAATTAAAAATGATATCATAATTATAATAGATGTTAAGTGAATTTAAAAAAAAAAAGCTTTCAAATATTTATGAGAGATGAATGTTAGGTCAAAGTCATTGGATGAAAAAAAGTAAGGGTGGGCCTAGATCTTTATTAGTCATTGTTCTTAAAAGGGAAATATCGTGGGCATTTAAATATGAGGAAGTAAATAGGATATGTATCATTATAATGGATGTTAAGTGGATTTTAAAACCATTTGGAACATATAAGAGTTAGACAAACATTTGATGAATATTTATGTTAGATATTACAATTAAAGTTTATAATTTAAAGAAGAAAACCAAAACCAAACAATAGATTAGGCAAGATGCTTAGCTTTATTAATGTGGTTAATGATTTTTATTGGTTTTACAGTGGGTTGGCTTGAAATAAATAACTAAAAGAAATAATAAACCAAATGAACAAAGTCAAAGGGTTTAAAGAAAAGATAAAAATTCATATGCACATATCTAGAAGGATGTAAGATACAATGAAGGTAGGAATTTCAAAACTAAACAGTTTGTCAAATTTGATGGTTTTTACAATTCAGATGCCTATTCCAGCCATTTTAAAGAAGAAAGTTAATGGGTAGAAATAATTTTTATCTGTATTTGATGGGAAAATTTGTCCATGAGTAACAATTTGCCCATCAAATTTCATCCCTGGATGCAACTAACTATCCATGAATGCTACTAAAAAAACTAGAAAAGAACCCTCAAGGGCTGTGTGTTGTTGGCTAGGCATCCTTCTTGTGAGATGTGCCCTTATGTTCCACATCAATTTGTCTTGCTTTAAATTGAAAACGTCCTAGTTTTCCTCTCAATTTGAACTGGCTCTATAAGGATGAAAAATGCAAGAATAAACATTCATCATTGCAACCAAAAATGATGTTGTAGGGAGACTAATGCTAGTGCTAAATACTAAAAGCCAATTGGTTGGTTCTTCTTCCCACAGACCATGTTCTATACCTAGAAATGTTGGAAAGATGTGAACTCAGAGAAAAATGATATGTTGACATAAGAATGATGTGTCTATGGGAAAATCAATCTAGTGGTGTAAACAACCATGTGTAATTCCCTAATCTATAAATGAGGTTGAAACATGATAGAGGATGACCCATAGAGGTGCTTACGAGATGTTGTTTGTTTGATGGGGTAAACTCAAGAAACGATTAATGCTAAATATGCCTACATAATATGTTGGAGTGTCATGTGTAAAAGGTATGGGTTGAATTGATTTTCCTCCAATGGTAGAGAACATAAAACTAGTTTCAATGCTTGTTTCTTCCTTTTGGAGAGAAACGTGCAACTTTACACCATATGCTATGTTTTTAGGGATGCCATCTTAGAAGCTTCTTCAGGAAACATGAAAACATATGGAGGTTGATTAGTGAAATCCAAAAGAGGGCCTCCTTAAGAGGAACCCATGTGTGATGCTCAAATTGATGCATTGAAGGTGTTTTCAACTGCTAGAATGGGATAAAGTGTGCAGTTTATGTAGGTGAAAAGGGATTGACGTTGGAAGACAAATATTCATCAACAATAGATGTCATGTGCAATATGTACTAAGCAATGTTATAGGATTGCAATTAATAATCCACCTTCCAAGATGGGGTTGCATAAGCTCATGTAAAATAGATATAGAACATGTAGAATTTGCTTGTGTTTGAGCATTGATCTAATGAAATTTTGATGGAATGGAGGGAGTGAGAGAATTTTGACATCTAAGACTATTGGGTGATATTGTTGATGCAAAAATAAAAGGCCAAGAAGGTGCACTACAACCTAAATATATGTTGTGTTGAATGGACAGATGCAAGAGAGTGTCATATGCTACCTCCTATGATTTGTGAGTAGCAAATTTGGAATAACCCTCCATCTAGAAAACTATAAAAATGTTCTATAGGCCTTGTAGATCTAAGTAATGGGTAGAATTTTTTCTCGATATCGATTGTGTGAAAGGTTATAGAAGCATTGTGTCACATGATATCTCCATTTTAAGGTAAATAAGCACAACCTTGATCAATAATTTGAATCTATGTTTATGATGGAGCGAGATAATGACCCTTTCAATATCTTTGATCTAGTAGGAATGCTAAAGATGTTAGTGCCATAGTAGTTGAGAGAACTATGTGAATTAGGGAGTGGGAAATAGGGAGGGAGAGAGATGAACCTGACAAGATGTGTGTAGTGGTAATAAGGGTTTTGTTATGTTTTTTAGTGGAATTGTGAGAGAGTAAGACAATGGGTGAGTGATGGTTAATTGCAGATGAGGGGAATTATGAAGGGAAACAAGATAGTGAGGCATGGTTGGGAAGGAGAGGTCAGAGAATGGTTAATATTTCGACAGCTTGAGAAGAAGGATGGTGTAAACGGAGAAGATTATTTGGTGCAAGGTAAAATAGAGAGAGATGCATTTATGCAAGTTGACTAATTGGACTACAAGATTATGGGGGAGATGTTTTGAAGAAAAGGTGAGTTCATAGGTTTTTCTATCTTTAAATATTCTATATGTGTTGCAGTAGGCATTGGTTGATATGGGATGCCCAAGAGTAAGTAAAAATAATCAAGGGAGGAGACATCACATTAGATAGTGTCTTAGGAAGGCCCTATGGAAAAGATTATGATAAAATGTTTATTAACCAAAAGACAAGGATCGTCCTGTTTTTCCCAACAGAGGTGATAGGGAGAGGCGTGTGGTTTGGTGGGATGTTGAAGACAAGTTACAAAGCACTGGAATATGAGATGTTTTTGCCTTCCATTGTCAAGGATGATCTTGCCTAGCTAGTGCTTCACCTAACAATTGTGAGTAAAAAAGAGATCTTTAGTATGTGTAGAATTTCCCTTGGTATTCAGAGTAAGTAAAGGTTTATTGTAGTAGGGTTGGGGAGAGTGACTATTTATGATTTATAAGAGTGGTCAAGAGAAGGAAATGGATTGGAAAATGATAGGTGTGTGCATACTACTATAGTAGTTTCATGTATTTGTATAGAATTTTGGGGTGAATTGGCCTTGCAAGGAACAACAATTAGAAGCATTGTAATAATGGTATTTATTGTAATAACACCAACAAGGAGGTCAAGCAGACACACTAAATCTAGGTTTAGGGTTAGGTTTAGGAGGGGGGATTGTGCTAGCTTTACTAAAAGGAGAACAAGAAGGAGGAGGTCAAGAAGTAGGGAGATGCGAGTGTTTTTCAAGTTTACATTCCAATGTGAGGACATGGTGGAAGGATCAATCTAAATTGTTGCTCTCAAATAAATCTAATTCATGCTTAAAAACCACTAGCAAACTATAATTACATTTGAGAAAAAGTACCAATTTTAGAATACTTGATTTGAAGTTAGATCTAGATCTTGATAAAAATCTCAATATATTGTCAAATGCTTTGGCCTAGGACTTGTTGTAGCTACAACAACAAGTCCTAAGAAAATTGTCTCAAGGAAAGGTAGCAAGCATCAAATGTGGTGATTATCTTAGAATTGGAGTTTGTTGCTTTATCTTCATTGAGTTCAATGGAAATATTTGTAGCTCAATGTGACAGTGCCACCATGCTTGTCTCACAAATTGTAAGTGGTTACCTACAAGAATCAAACATTGTTGTTCATTCATCTCTGGACAAGTCTTGAAATAGGTAGTTACATTATGGATCCATGGGTCTCGTAGTTCACCTTATGTTTTCCCTCCATATTAGGGTAATGAAATGTGATTATCAACTTGGAAATTAGAGGTGAAAACCCTAGACCTATGTATTAGGGCCTCTATGAGAGCGCTAGCTAGATACAGAATGATGTTTGGGACAGGAGATCCATCTTCATTGAACAAATTTCTCTATGTGGAGGTATTTTGTGAAAAGAGAAAGATGGATAAACAAAATACTATTGGAAGAGGGGATTTGATATGGGAGGGAAACCTATAACTCATAAGTTGTTGAAGGTACAATTTTTGGGTGGGATTTCAAACCTAGAGATCCATATATAGAAATATAATAAATCCTACGAAAGGAGGGATCTAGGGTTTTCAATTTAACAAGAAAAGGCACTATTATAAAAAGGGTCTGATGTGGTAGCGTGACCTTCAAGAATTCATATGCTGGTGAAAATACAACTATTGGGGGTGGCATTGGAGCTCAAAGAATCCTTAGGAACGAAGACATCTTGGGTATACCCATAAGGAATATTTGGGTGGGCATGCATGCTTTAAAAAGAATCGGAGATGAATAGATGAAGCAAAAATGTTGTGAGAAGCCGTAAGAATGAGCTCAACTAGGGTTTGCTCCTAAACAAGATTTGAGTGGGACAATGTTCTCCAAAAAAAAAAAAACTAGATCTCAAAAGTAGTGCATGTAGGGTAGAAGGGTGTCCTTACAAAACCAATCCTAGAAGAACGTAGGGTTGAATCGTAGGGTCTGATTTCAATTGATGAAGCTATCCCAAGTCTTAAAACTAAAGCCCAAAACTCAAACAAGAAAATAAAAGCAAAGAATGAATCCAAGCATATACTTAACTTTATTAATTTGGCCAAGGGCCTTTTTATAGTCTTAGAATGGATCCGCTTAAACTAATGGTCTAACTGAACGAAACAATAGACTAAATGCACTAGCATGAGGGCTGAAAGAAAAGATAAATAATTCATATCCATGTAGCTCGAAGGAAAAAGATGCAGCTAACTATCCATGACTGCTATTGGAAAACTGGAAAACCACTCTTAATGATGGTTGTGCGCATCTAGAAAAGCGTCTCTCTTAGGAGATGTCCCCTTATGTTCCATATCAAAATTGACTCAAAGTCCTAGGATGAAAAACTAAAAGAATGGGCTTAAAGATATATATTTCAGCATTGTTAACAAAAAGATAAAAGTATTTATCATATGAAGAATAGGAGGTGAGGGATAAAAAAAAGTTTGATGAGGATGGATGGATGTAAATGAGATATCAGTTATAGATGTAGTAGTTTATTGGATTAACAAAAGAACTTTAGGAGTTCATAACACTTTTAATAGGATTAAAAAAAATGAGCTTAGATATTTAATTAAATTGAATTGTTAATAAAAGGATTGCAATATTTATTATAAAAATAATATGCTTTCAAGGTTAAAAGAAAAAAAAATAACAATGGTACATGGATGTAAATAAGAGAATAACTTGATTCCTCGAGGTGTAGATCAACTGGCGATAGAGTGCATTGTTAAGGTACTCCTTGTAATGTTTCTAGTTCAATCCTTGACTATCCATGTGTGTTGTGTGTGGGGGAAACATTGTTACCTGTGGAGGTTATAGTGGTAGTGGTATAAATCGACCTTATATTCTCCCAAGGCTAAAAGAAAAAAAAAAGAAAAAAGGTACAAGGATGTAAATAACAAAATAACTCCGTCCCTCGGGGTGTAGATCAATTGACGATAGAGTGCACTTTTAAGGCACTCCCTGTGATGTCTCTAGTTCAATCCTTGGCTATCATTGTGTGTTGCCTGTAGGGGAAACATTGTTACTCATAAAGGTTATAGTGGTAGTGGTCTAAATTGACCTTGTTTCACACGAGTAAGAGCCCACCCTAATTATTGATTCAGCCAGATATAATAAATAAAAAATAAATAAATAAAACAAAAACAAAAAAAATAAAAGAATAAATTGGATAGAAATCCATGGTCCCAATAATTAAGGAATAACCATTTCAATGGATTAATATCTAGATAAGAAGATTAAGCATATTGTCATATCAAAAATAAGAGCAATCACATGAAATTTTTATTGGAATCATGAAAATAATTTCAACTTTTAGAAAATATGAAAATTAAAATAAATTAATTAATTAAAATATAATAATGTTGGTGATACTAATCCATCGAAACAAAAAGTTCAATATTAAAATTGAGGCACCAAAAAAAACAAACAATATATATACATAACAAACAAAACATTGACCCTATTTTTTCGAAGGGAAAGCTAGGTGTTATGTCAAACAAGAAAGTTCACTTTCACAGTTGTTGCAAAAAAAAAATTGAATTTGATGGGGATAAGAAGAGACCTGTGATGGGGAGTGGAGGGTGATAGTTATTCTAATTGATGTGCAGACATGAATTCATTTTCTAGTCTAGGTGGTTGTATGGGCCTTGGTGTTGTTGCACAATGTATGGATTTGGATGTTGTCAGGGGTACAAATGGATTGGGCGCTACTTGCTTCTAAAAGTGAAGAAGGGGGTTTATATTTTTGCAAATAAAGGTATAGATTCAAGAGGAAAGGGTGCTTCAAATCTTACAAGTATCACTGATTTGGTGGCTGCGGATGTGGAAAAATCAATACTAGTGGTTTCTTCAGCTGAAGTTCAAACTTTTTCAGTTTAGTGAAAACTTTGGGTTTTAGGGTTCTAAAGTGAAACAAGTTTTTAGAGACAAGATATATAGTTTTATAGAGAGTAGGGGAAATGTTTACCAGCAACATGATAAATCTAGTGAAAGTGCTCTGCCAAAATATATCACATTGAATAACTCTAGTGGTGGTGGTGGTTCAGTGAAAGTGATGATGCAATCTTTGAATGATAAATTATCTAGGATCTTGACCCTTGACGCCTCAAAATTTTTGAAAGAGTGGCCTCCTATTCCATCTTAATGAAAAGAAATCACAAGACTGGATGAGATATTGATGGGTCTTGATCACGATTTGGAGGATCCATAGTTAATTGTTGAGTTGGAAGTGCCCTCCCCTAGAGTTCAGTTTGTCCCATCAATTGGGGTTCCTATTTTGGCCATTGAGGGTACAAACGAAGTTAAAGATGCCTCTCAAGATAATTTCAAAGAACCTAAAGTGGATTTATAGGGAGAGAGAGTTGAGGATCCCACTCATACTTTAGATTCTACTCAGATGACTTTAATTTTTCAAAACAAAAAAAATAAAGAATATTTTGACGAGAATATGCATCTTGAGACTAGGGGTGATTTTTTTTTTCCTTCATAAAATGCCTAATGAAGCAAATTTCAATCGGTGGTGTTTGCTAAACTCAAAGACTAAAGGGATTTCCTTGAATTCCTAATAAGGGTTGGGATCGAGGTATGTTTTCCTTTTATTTAATTCTGATGTTGTAGTTCACCATGTGTTACACTTTGGTGCTTAGTGTATTATTGGTAGTGTTGCTTATGTGTAGTCATGGTGACTGTTATCCCCGTTTTCCAGGGATAACTAGGAGATCATGTCTCGAGGCCCACAGGTCCTAGACATGGAGTACCGAGAGCAGGATTGACCTAAGCATGGCCCTAGAGGGCCCATCCTTCTTCTTCTTTGCCAGATTTGTCCTATCAGCAGCAATAACATCCATCACCATTGGCTTGGACTTGCATCAGAGAAGACTCTTGCTCCATGAGGTAATTGGTCAATCTTCCTCAACGACAAATCCTTTGGTAAGCCTTGCCTCAAATACTTTTCTCTTACAAGCTTACCTAGCGACTACACTAAGACTTTACTCCCCTATTCTTTGATAGTTTCAGGAAAACTATCTGGCGACTCCATGACGACCCGTAGCGGAAAACTATATTCAAATCCCGCTACTGTGGCAACCACCACTCTAAAAAAACCTGTGCCTCCAACCAATCCAAATCCTCACACAAATGGTCTCATTCAAAGAGCTTCAACTTCTTTGACTTTAGCAACATCCAAGGGGGATTACATGATTTGCCCACAAAGCCAAACTCTTGGCTACCTTTCTTTTCAGGAAAGGGCACCCATGGGAACTCACATTGGACCCATTTTTGTGACAGTGTTGACTTTCATTTGGCCAGTCAATATCACCTTGATGTCTTTATGATGCTCTTTGCGAGTTCTCTTACAGGAGATGCTAAGGTTTGGATTGATGGATGTCCCAAGGGGAGCATAAAAAATCCTGAAGAGCTACAAAAAGCCTTTAAAATAAGGTGGTGTGATAGTGAGCATTCACAAGACTCCTTTTCTCAATATCTCAACATTTGCAAAGGACCTTGTGAAAGTATAAGAGACTTCAGTGATAGGTTCAATCGTTTCCTTAAGAAGATCCGATCAAAGGTGGGCTCAGAACAAGCCATCATCAATCACTTCTTGTCCTCTTTAGAAGGAACATTGCAATTCAACGTTAAGGACAGGTCACCAACAACTTTAGAAGAAGCACAAGACATGGGCCTTCAAATTGAAAGAAATCTTGATTTTGATGACTACATCCGACAAAGAAACCTGAATTGTAAACTATGGGATCCAGGTAATAAACCTGTGGCAAAACCTGAACCTCCAAGCATCCTCCAGATCGAATTAGCTCCTGCCAAAAGGAAATGGAGCCTTTCTCATGAGAGTGTCATCTCTTCTCAAGAACCTTCGTTAAATAGGGCCCATCCGGAGGATGAAGTTGGGGATGTGTCACACAAAAACGTTGAGCCAAGTCTTCTTGAAGACTTCTCTCTTTTTATTCATCAGGTGGGACACCCTGTTTCTAAAACTTGTGAGTTCAAACCCTTTTATGTCTCCCTTCGGGTCAAAGATTTTCTCCTCCACAACTGTCTCCTGCACCCAAGATCCAAAACCAATATAATGACAGAAGAAGTTATGCAACAATTGGGCCTGAAAATATCACAAGCAAATACCAGAGATAATTTCGCAAAAGGAATCATCAACAATCTCGAGGTGGCCTTTGACTCCTGTCCCAGTGCTCCTTTCTTGATGAATGTGGTCGTCGTGAATGATATTAATAATTTTGGGATTATCCTCCACAATGACCTTATTGAACACTTGAATGGAAGCATTCACAAAGAGCAGTCCAGAGCCATCATCCCTCATCCTGAAGGAGGATTTTTTACCGTCTACAATGAGCCCTCTGTTGGATCACCAGTTGAAAACCCCGATGAGATAGATAATCAACTTTTATGCATCAATAATGGTCTGAATGATTGGTTCATTCAGGAAGGGAAATTAGATATGGACGCAGTTGAAGAAACAGAAGGAATTTGGACCTTGGAATTCGATGGCTCACACTAAAGCTTTGGATCGGGCATTGTAGTAGTTTTAACAGCTCCATCAGGTGAGGTTTTCTACCATTCATATAGGCTGGAATTCCGTTGCACCAACAATGTGGCTGAATATGAAGCTTTGATTCTGGGACTTAATCTTGCAATCAACAAAGGTGTTACAATCTTGGAAATGAAAGGTGACTCAGACCTCATTGTGTCACAAGTTTTGATGAGATTTGCCACTAAGAATGAGAAGTTAAAAAAATATCGAGATGTAGCTCAGACACTTTCAAAATCCTTCAGAAAGATATCAATTGAAGTTGTTCCTCGAGAAGAAAACCATGTAGCTGATGCTCTGGCTGTCTCAGCTTCCACTTTACAACCATGCGAAGGACCTCTTCACGATCTGTGCAGAATGGAGGTTCTTTTTAGACCTTCTATCCACGACAATCTACAGCACTGGCAGATCTTCGAGGATGACGATCAAATTATCAGATTTATGGAGAATAGCAAAGAATTCACAGATACACAAGTTGCTTTCCTGGCTGATTCTATAGACTTGGAAATCATCAACCTGCAAAACAATACCTTACCAAAGGGTTGTATTCCTATAGAGAGCCTTTTTGACAGGCATGACGTTTTCAAGGGAAAAAGAACCAATAAGCAAGCTGAGGAAGCCTTGGAATTCAATATTGGTACCGAGATGGATCCGAGAATGGTCAAGATAGGAAAGGGCACTACCAAGAAAGAGAGGAAGGAAATATTGGAGCTCATTACGGAGTTCAGAGACACCTTTGCTTGGAACTATGATGACTTAAGGGCCTACAGAGGGGATGTTATCCAACATGCTATACCCTTGGTGGAAGGAGCCAAGCCATTCGGACAAAAGCTAAGGCATATCAACCCGAAGTTAGCTGAACAGATACAAAAGTAACTTCAAAAGATGGTTGACTTTGGTATCATAGCCCCAATCAGGTATTCTTCTTGGATGTCAAACTTGGTAGTTGTTCAGAAGAAAAATGGTGATATCCGCCTGTGTGTCGATTTCCACAACCTCAACCAATTGTCGTTAAAGGATAATTATCCCCTCCCAAACATGGAACATCTTCTTCAACGAGTCATAGGGGTAGGGATGATGTCTATGCTAGATGGTTTCTCGGGATACAACCAAGTTTTACTCAAAAGGGAGGATCAACTCAAGACTGCATTCACTACACCCTGGGGAACTTTTATGTACTTGAGAATGTCGTTTCGCCTCATGAATGCGGGTGCCACCTTTCAGAGAGCAATGGATTTTGACTTCAAGGACCTTATACAAAAACTCATAGAAATTTACCAAGATGACCTCACAGTTGTGTCCAAGGATAGGAAAGACCATCTCTCCCACCTCAGGATTGTTTTTGAATGGTGTAGGAAGTATGGTATCTCACTAAATCCCAAGAAGTCTGTTTTTGGGATTGATGAAGGAAAACTATTGGGACACGTGGCCTCACAGGGGGGAGTCTCCATTGATCGCAAAAGAGTCCAATCTATAAAATATGTCTGCCCTCCAGTCAACAAGAAAGCCCTACAATCTTTTCTTGGAAAAATCAACTTCATCCACAGATTTGTGCCTAACTTTGTTGAAAGGATAAAACCATTAAGCACTCTGCTGAAAAAGGATGTTGCTTTCAGGTGGGGAAATGAGACTGACAGATCTTTTGAAGATATCAAAAACACCATCTCCCAAACCCCCGTCTTGATTAGTCCTGATTTTTCGCGAGATTTCATAATTTTCTCATTTGCATCTCAGGATACTATCGCAGGTGTATTGATGCAGAAAGATGCCGACAACTATGAACATCCCGTAGCCTTTATGAGCAAAGTCCTAAGAGATTCAGAGTTGAACTAATCCATCACAGAGAAGAAGGCCTACGCCTTGATTAAATCCCTCAAACATTTCAGAAATTATACTGGTTACAATAAAATCAAGGCTTATGTCCCGTACCCAGTCGTGAAGGATGTTTTATCACAACAAGACTGTATGGGTACTCGAGGAAAGTGGGTTTCGAAAATCCAAGAGTATGACTTAGAGATAAAACCCACCAAGATAATAAAGGGACAAGGTCTGGCCCAAATGCTGACTGAAAGCAATCAGGAAGCGATACAGATGGGTGAGAATGAGCAGGTGAATGTAATAGTCAATGAACTAGAACATGATGAGTGGTATTCCGACATAGTTTACTATCTAAAGAACTTGTCTTGCACTGATCATCTGGTAGATTACAAGAGGAGGGCTCGGAGGTTGAAGGCTATGAAGTATTTCCGGACTGAAGATGGACTTGGGTGGAAGAATCCTGACGGCGTTATACTTCGATGCATAAACAAGGACGAGGCAAAGAAGATCCTGGAGGAATTGCATTCTGGGCATTGTGGTGGACACTTTGATGCACGTACTACTGCCCATAAGATCTTGAGGGCTGGTTATTATTGGCCAACACTTTTTTTAGATGTTTATAAGCACGTTCGATCTTGCCAACCTTGCCAATACTTCACCGGCAAAACAAAACTTCCATCATAGCCCTTGAAACCGGTAGTAGTGGAGGCACCCTTTCAACAATGGGGTTTGGATTTTGTTTGTGAATTCAAAGATAATTCAAGTAATGGATATCGTTGGATCCTAACAACTACAAATTATTTCACTAGATGGGTTGAATCAATTCCTACAAAAAAGGCCACCAAAGAAGTTGTCATGAACTTCTTAGAAAATCGGATCATAACTAGGTTTGGCGTCCCTTCGAAGATAACTACGGATAATGCCAAATCTTTCAGCTCCTACGCTCTGGTAGAATTTTGTTTCAAATATGGCATTACCCTATCCCATTACTCAAACTACTACCCACAAGGAAATGGGTTAGCAGAGTCAACCAACAAGAACCTCATGAATATCCTAAAAAAGGTTGTCGGAAAAAATAAGAAATCATGGGATAGTAAAATAAAGTATGCAGTATGGGCAGATCGAATAACAACGAAATCTTCCACGGGGAAAACTCCTTTTGAGATGGTATATGGACTTGAAGCAAAACTTCTTGTAAACCTCCAAATTCCTATCCTCCGATTTGCAATAAAATACGACACAGATGCGGAGTCAATCCAAGGAAGAATAAATCAGCTGTTAGAATTAGATGAAACACGAAGAAATGCCTTGGGTCAAATGACAAGGAACCAAGAGAAGATAAAAAACACTTTTGATCACAAAGCCAAGGAAAGAGGTTTCGCCAAAGGAGATGTTGTCGTGCTATGGGATAAAAGGAAAGAGACGCCTGGCATGCACAAAAAATTTGACAGCCTATGGGGAGGCCCTTATAAGATCGAGAGTTGTGCAGGTACAAATTCCTTCAACCTGGAGACAATGGAGGGAGAGATTCTAAAATTACCAGTAAATGCTTTACATATCAAGCGTTACTACCCCCTAGACACATGACGGTACAGGTAAGTATGAATAGGTAGGCATTTTCCATGTATTATACCATCTGCATTTCATGTTTGTTTCCTCATATGCATTTGATTGTTTTATTTCATATGTATACATGTTATATTTTGTTGGGTGGCAATACCAACCCACCTTTGTTGTTGATGTATCTTTTCGAGTGTGAGCAGGTCTACAGGTTTATGCCAGAGATGTTGAGGTCCTCATGCGCTCTACGTTGAGCACATGTCCCCGAGTTGGAGCCAGATGTTATCCCCGTTTTCCAGGGATAACTAGAAGATCATGTCTCGAGGCCCACAGGTCCTAGACATGGAGTACCAAGAGTAGGATTGACCTGAGCATGGCCCTAGAGGGCCCATCCTTCTTCTTTTTCGCCAGATTTGTCCTGTCAGCAGCAGCAACAACCATCACCATTGGCTTGGACTTGCATCGGAGAAGACTCTTGATCCATGAGGTGATTGGTCCAGGTATCATGGTATGTGTCATGTTTGATCGTTATAACCTTCTTATATATGCATCAAGTTCCTTACATTTCTCACAACTGCTTGGACCTTACACTAACCCACTTGACGATTGTTTGGGGGATTAACGGGATGCCCTAGCAAGCTTGTATCCATGGGTTTTGGTTAGCCACCAAGGGGGACTTGAAGAGCCATCGTTCGCTCCCACCATACAATCATTTTACATCTTATCTCCCATACATCCATCCAATTCCCCTAGTCCGGGCATTAGGATGACCTATTTGAGGGGTTACACTTTGTCCCGTGGAAAGAAGGGGCTAAAGGCCGAGGGGGTAAAAGCAGCTGGTAAAAGATAAAAGCCATAGGGAATAAAAGCTTTAGATGCCTCGCCCAGGGATCCCCAAGAAGATAATAAAAGTCCTCTCAATAAGAAACAAAAGGGACCCAAAGAAAAATAATAAAACAAGACCTAACCAAGAGGATGGGAGGTCTCATCACGAGCTGGCCCATTATGTTCATAGGTATCTAGCGGTATGACATTGCCATTATCTGGTTACCACGCCAGGGCAATGACCTTTGGTTGCATGGCCAAGGGAAAGGGGGTCTCATCACGATCCAGCCTTATCATTTCTGCGAAAATACTAGTGGGTAACACTATCATCTCTGGTCACCATGCCAAGGTAGTGTCCTCTGGTCAGATCTTGAAGTAAAAAAGAAAGAAAAGGTAATAAATAAGGAAAGAATAAAGGCAATAAGGGGCTTAGAAAAAACTGCATCAATGACAGGTACAGCTCGCCTCCTACAAAGGCACCCATGAACAATACCTTCCCCTGGTCTTCACTATGACTGGACGTCCTTAGACCATATCACTTCATGTTACATGGCTTGAATAATCTTCTTTGGGAACTCTCTTCTTCTTATGGATGCTGGTCCAACAGGGCACTTTGTCTTTTCTTCAGCTGTGTATAGTAGGTCTATGTAATGTCTTTGACCTATTAGATGATATGTTAGGGGTTTGTGCATGTATTTGATAAATTTAATGATGAGATATGATTGACATTGTTATGATCCCAAGGACTAATAAGCCCATGGAGGGAAAAGTTTTTGATGTGCAGGACCATGCCCGACGGACAGGTACCAGTGGACCGGTACACATGGGGAGATGATTAGCTTGAACCTCCATGGGGCTGAAGAGCCCATCATATGGTTGCTGGGATGGAAGAGACAGGACAATGTTGTGATGAGTCTTTGCACATGAAGAAAGAAGGACGTTCCACCCAGGACACTTTGGTTGAGCCCGGCCTAGGGGGGATCACCACTTCAGATGGAACGTTTGCCCCTTGATGGACAGGACGACACCTAGGAGAGTTGGACGTTACCTTGAGCGTGTGGCAGTGTGATGAGGTTACTGGCACGTGTGGCATCTTGGAGGAGCCCTGAAAGGGCTAACGTCTAACTTCTGGATGCTGGATATGCCCAAAAAGGGCCAACGTCTCCCTCAGAAGGGCTTGACATCCAACCTTTTGCTCATTTTATGTCATTTATCTAGCAGTTAATGTAGAAACAATGTAAATTTTGTAGTCAACCTTGTCGGCTGTTTTAATGACCTATTTTTTAATTGAAAGGTCATGGATTGATATATACTGAGGATTGTTTTCCTTCATTTGGACATAACACAACTCACTCTCTTGTGAGATCTTAAAATTGTGCACTAGTTTGCGTAATTTTGGTGTTTTAAGTGAGGCGCTACTCTTGGAGGAGGATTTCTCTTGGCATTTATCGCATTTCTCTCATGGAAGGTTTACAACTAGTGTTTGATTATGCTTTCTTCATGACATGTAAGTGAATTTTTCATGCAAAACTTCTTAAGTGAATGGTTGTAGGCTTAATTTCTTACATTTTGCAATTATATTGTTGAATCTTAAAACCCTAGGTAGAAAGCACACAAGTAGGTCATTGCTATATGTCCCTATGTTGAGAAATAGTTTTCAGCCATTGAAAGAAGAAGATATAGCCTAGTCGTTGCTACACTTTTCATTCTTTTTTCTGAGCTAGTTTTTGAAGTTATAGGTTGAAAAGAGGAGACGTCCTAGGCCTAGTTGCACTACACTTAGGGTTTCACCTTCTAGGGTTTGAAGGCCTTGCTTTTGCAACACCTTCTCCTTTAAATTTATACTTTTAAGCTAGCCATTTTGCCAAGTGTACTTAGAGAAGGAAGAAGGAGCACGAGGCCTTGCTTAAGCAACACCGGAGTGAGCCTCCTTCCCCTAGGGTTTTGATTCTAGGGCCCTGCCATTGCAGCACCTTGGAACCCTACCTTCAAATCTTAAGTTTGAATCCTCTCAAGACTTTTTTCCCTTGCTTTGACTCCATTTACCCTAAGGCACTGGTAATTTCTCCAACGTTGAGCTTTTAGTGTATAAAATCATCTTTCAAACTTTAATTTTTTGAAACCCTAACTAACCCTAAC
>JZKD02S1596374.1:18687-29022 GCA_000966675.3 Picea glauca | reverse complement strand
GGACCTCAAACCCTCTCTTAATTATCATGACCCATGTTAGAGATTTGTTGTTGTCTGCTAGCCATAGAAAGGTGGCTACTTTTGACCATAATTGAGGGTTCCAGACCTTGGACCATATTGGGATATTGGGCTTAGTTCCCAAACCCATGGCTTCTTGGTAAGCTTCCTTGATGTGGAAGTTCCCATCCCCCTTTTTCTGCCATCTGAGAATGTCCTGACCCTTCATGTTGGGAGGTGGGTAATCTTTCAGAACATCCATCATTACTTGGATAGGGGTATCGTTCCAATCTATATGCCAATTTGTTGGTGGGATCCATGATTTTTTTTTCCGCATGCCTAGTTGAGGGTGATCCTCCCAGTATTGAGCGACTTTCATCCTGTCATCCCCTAACATATTTTATTTGATTGTCTATAGTCGTTCCTCTAAGCTCAACACTGACCTTTATTCCCATGCGTCTTCCTAGAAAAGGGTCGAATAGCCATCATACGTCTCCCAAAATCTCTTCTTTTGAACCAACTCTTTGTTTTCCAAGCATAGTTCCATATTATCGATTCTGGTTTATCTCCTTTCAGCTGAATCCAATCTTGAGGGGAAATATGTTTGGCATACTTACCCTGCCAAATTCTGGTCCAGCGCATTGTTGGGTTTTTTATCCATCTCCAAAAAAATATTGTTGTTGGGACCTGGCTCATCCTTTGAGGGTCTTTTAACCCTAAACCTCCTTGCGTCTTTGGTTTACACATTTTTTCCCAGGCTACGAGGGCACATTTTCTTTCTCTTTCTGGTCCTTCCCATAAGAGGTTTCTTTGTAATGAGAGATTTTTCTGATAGATGTATTCGGGCGCTACCAAGACAGAAAAAATATACCGGCATAACCATTAGGACTGATTTTATAAGAAGAATTGTTCCCAACAAAGTAAGGAATCAATGTGTCCAGCAGTTTATCCTACTTTCTAGATTAGTTAGAAGTTCTTTCCACCCCGGATTTATTATAGCTTTTTCCAATAGGGGCACCCGTATTTAAGGCAAAGTCAAGGAGGATCTTTGGAATCCTAAGATTCTGGAGATTTTCAGTTGTAAGATATTTGGGGAGTTAAATAAAAAGATGTGGGATTTTTCCAAGTTGAGTTTCATCCTCAAGGTTGATAGGAAGACATCTAGGGCTTTCTTGATGGATCTGACTTCCTATAACATGGGATTCCGTAGGAGGAAGGTGTCATAGAAAAATTTAAGGTAGGTCAATAGCTCTGATTGAGGAGATATTTTTAGCCCTTTCAAGTGGCCTTCTCTCTGGGATTGCTTTAGGAATCTCCCTAAACATTACGCGAGGATGATGAAGAGGTAGGGAATGATGGGATCTCTATGTCTTAATCCTCGGGAGGCATCAAAGGTGGGAGTGGGGGAACCATTCACTAGAATTGAAAAGAAAGTCGAGGAAGTTAGGGACAATATCCAATGTATCTAGGACAGGTTGAAGTCAAAGGTCCCAAATATGGTTTTTAGGAAGTTTCAATTGATTATATCATAGGCTTTGGAAAATTCGAGCTTTAGGAGCATCCCCGGTTTTTTGTTAGATTGTAGGGAGTGGACAATTTCATGGGAAATTACAATTCCATCCAGAATTTGTCTATCTTATACACAACTCCCCTGTTTAGGTGAAATAATTTCCTGAAGGATGGGATTCAATAATTTAGCTATGATTTTGGTTATAATTTTGTAAACAAAATTACATAAAAAAATGATTCGACACTTATTTGTTGTGTTTGCTTCATTTTCCTTCGGGATCAAGGCTAGGAAGGTGGCGTTGAATGCCCATAGTATTAAACAAGAGGTTATGGCTTCCTCCATCGCTTACCATAAGTATTTACCAATAATGCTCCAAGAGGTCTAGAAAAAATATATTGTGAAGCCATCTAGCCCCGAGGATTTTCCCTACGACATTTCCTTCACCGTCTCTTCCACCTCCGTCAGAGTCACTTTCCTCGGCAGGATTTTGTTATGGTTTTTCGAAACAATTTTTGGAATAAACTGTAATATTAGGTCGGTGGTTTAGCTTTGGTATTGAGGATGTTGTAAGAGAAACATGCTAAAATTCTCCTTAAGGTGTTGCTCTATGTTTTTGTTCCTTTCGAAGATCACTCCTTCAACCGTTTTTAGGGAGTGGATCCAGTTCTAGTTTAGGCGTTGAAGGAGGAAGTTGTGGAATAATTTGGTATTCTTGTCTCCCTCTTGTATCCAAATCATCCTGAATTTTTTTTACGGAACATGATTTCCTCTTGTTGGTCCCTTTATTCAAGCTCCTCTCAAAGGGTCCATTCCCATTGTTTCCTCTCTAGATCAAGCCCCTCCTGGTTTATTTATCATTGAACTTATTCCATCTTCCCCTCCAGGTCTCGTTTAGCCTCTTGAATGTTCCCAAAGACTTCTTTATTCCACTTCTTGAGGCTTATTTTTATATGTTTCAACCTCTTTTGGAACTAAATCATTTTTGTTCCATACAACTCTTGGTTCTCTCCCCACCATTATTTCACCTTTTGCAAGAATTTTGGGTGTCTTCTCCAGAATTTTTCAAATCTAAAGGGCTTTGTTCGGGGTCCTAGACCATCCAACCATTTCAGTGAAATTGACCAATGATCCAAACCATAGATAGGTCTGATTTCCCCACCTACATATTGCTTTTGTTAGAAAAAGGGTTCTGAAACCACAAATTTGTCTAAAATTTCTTCTATATAACGTCGCCCACCTCTTCTATTGCTCCAAGTATATTTTCCTTCTGAGGGGATTATGTCGATTATCCACAGTTGGTCAATGATTTCCTTGAAGGATTGTTCTTCCGGTATAAGATTCTTTATGACTCCTTTCTTGTCTTCTGTGAGGTTATCATATTAAAATCCCCTTCTACATTCCATTGTTGTTCTTCCATGCTCTTTCCTATCTCATTTAGCTTGCTTATGAAATCTCTCTTGTCTCTCAAAGCTTGGGGACCATAGACCTGCGAGATTGTCCCTTGATCCATAAACCCTAATATCTTGTAAGATATGGTTATTATCCTTTTTGACTGGGATTTCAAATCCACTTTATTTTTTCTCGGGTTCCAAAGGAAGGCTAGACCCCCATAGTCCCCCTTCATTTATGAGCAGATGAACTCACAGGGTTTCCATATCTTCCTTGGTATTGACTCCATGTTTTTCTTATTGCACTTAGTTTCTTTCAACATTACTAGGTCCATATTTTTATGCTTCAGTATGTTTCTCAGGATTATGTGTTTTTTAGGGCCATTAAGACCCCTTATATTCCATGAAAGGAGATTCATAAATAAATTTTGTTTTGAGGGAGGAAATACCTATCTCATAGTCCCACTACCTGGCCCGAATCTATGAGAAGAGCCTAGGTTTCTTTTGGAACTTGCTTATGTGGCTTTCGACCTTTTTTCCTTTCTTATCCTCCAGGTTTATTGGGGTTCTTTACGGGGTTTGAATTTATACCCAAGTTTTCAGATGAGGAAGTTGGATTGTCTGTCAATGATTCTTTGTTTTTTTCATGAGCAGATCTTTGTGGAGCCGAAAAAGTTGTCCTACCTGCATACTATTAATTTATTTTTCCAATGGACCTGTATTAATGCATGCAGGTCCACCTCCATGTCTTCCGATTTGGAGGCTTGGTTAAGGTATTCCTTCATTTTTTCCTCCTGTGAATCTTTTGAATCCACCTCCTCTTGCATATGGACTTCTCTCATCTCTATTGTTTGGTTTTCAGTGCTTGCCTCTATTTTATGAAGTTTCTGTATTTCTTCTTGTTTTGTATCAGTATTCTCCTGGTTGGGAAGTTCCTTCTCTGTGTCTTGTCACTCTCCTTCCTGGTTGGATCCCTTATCTTATTTCTCTGCTAAGATCTGGAAGTTGTTTGCATCTTTTCTTGTTCCTTCCCTAGGGTTTTATTTCCTTGGTGACCAACCTTTATTTTGTAAGGGGATTTAACGAATCCTTTTGTTCCCTTCTCCTCCTTGACTTTGTTGGTTATCGAAGATTGGTTCTAGGGAAAGTCCTAGAATAGATGTTCGTGTTCGTGACATTTCCTACAATGGAATGGGATATGCTCATATTCAATGGGTTGAACCCATTCATTATCTTGGAATTAAATAGTGATTAATTTTGGGGATAGTTGTTGTCACATTCATGTAGACACATATTCTATCATAGGAGGTATATGTTGGACAACTGAGAGGGGGGGTGAATCAATTGTTACTGTTATTAAACAATTATGCCCATTTTGAACTCTTTACAGAACACTTAACGATGATCACAATGACGCAGGGAAGTAAGCAATAGAATATTAAACATCAGTCACACACATGAAATATACAGAGACAGATATTTCCTAAGGAAACCCATATAGGGAAAAACCTCATCTTCTTGATCTAATAAGTAATCTTTATTTTCTTTACATTATCATTCTTATGAGCTCCAACAACTCTTGAGGCTACAACCTCTGTTTTACAAGAAACAACTTGTTGAGAGCACCAACTCTCTAGTTTCTCTAGCACCCACTAGAAGGAAGCACCAACTCCTGGAGTGTTCCAGCACCAACTGGATGGAAGCACCAACTTCCAGTCACACATGCACCAACCTGTATAATAGAGAACAATGGTTCTCCCTTGGACCACCCTACCACCCTGGTTTTTTTGGCTCCAACCAGATGGAAGCTACAACTCCCTGTGTTTAAGCACCCACTTGAAACTCTTAGGACACCAACCCTCCCTAGCACCTCCCTACCACCCTGAAATATACATCTTTTCTTTTTACAACTTTATCACAACGATACAACATTTATTTATGGATTACCAATCTCAACATTGTTCTGCTACACTTCTGTACTCTTCCTGCATCAGTGTCTCTCTCTCCTCGCGTCTACTGCGCTTTTTGTTCTTCTCTCATATATGTGTTTCTGTTCCTTTCTTCTTCTACGCTTCAGCTCCTGCACACCGCATGCTTCTACCTGCATGAATCATGCTCAACAGTAGCTCTCATCTCTTCTTTGTTCTGTGTTTATATACTCTCTATGCACCTTCTGCATACATCATGTGAAATTCCTTTGCATTCTCTTTACAACATCATTGTTCTTCCCTACAAGTTTTTCATTGCAGCTCCTCCTCTCGCCTACATAGCTCGACAACATAAATCCCTTCACTTCTTTTTTCTAAATTCTTTTCTTGCATCGATTCATATTCTGATCATCATGGCAACTCTTCATCTTTTCTGGCAGTTCGGTTCCTTACGAGTTCATCATCAGTGGTCGTTATGATGAGATTCCTTAGCTTCTTTAGAAGTCGATACTCTTCGTCTTCTCTATCAGTTACATCCAGTCAACTATGGCTTATTTGGCTTCTAGCCCCTTCCTTCATGTGACCACCGGTGGTGACTAAGTGCTTATTCAAAAGGTGCTTCCCGATTTATGTCTAATGAGAATTGGCTCCATTTCACGATATGACCTTGGATATGAGATTCATGTAACCAAGCTGTTGTGAGCATGTCCAAATATGGTTTAGACCAAAATTATTTTCACCCCGCAAATCACCACGAGCCTCTATGCGTCCTTTCTCCAAAATCGTGGTTTTGATTGCGGCATGCTTACGATAAAATTAAGGCTCAAGCATGTTCTTTCCCCGCAATGGAGCATGATCGTCGATCTCACAATATTGACGGTGCTCTTGAACGGATGGTTTAGATCTGTCCTCTTGAGTCCATAAACCACATCTCTCCTTCCTCCATCAACGACTAAGGTTTCCTTCATGATTCGGGCTCCAGGAGTTTCAAGTCTCAAGTCCTGTTGATGTTGAATGGATATCTTCTGGAATGCAAGATATGCTGACATCTGTCCTCTTCAATCGACAGATCTTCCTTCTTTCCTTTGTCCCTGCACGATCCTTAGTCTCAACAATCAGATGACACGTGTCCCTCCAAACCAACGGATGAGATCGATTTCGCGATTCGGGCTCTCGGAGTTTCAAAACTCTAATTCTTGTTTTCTCCCAAAAATTTCACCTGAGTCCACGATCCAATGACGCGTGTCCCTCTCAGATCAACGGTCGATATCTCCTTCGTGTCTCTGAACTTCAGAGATTTCAATTCTCAACCACTCGTTCATCCTTCCTTTGCTTTTTCCCTGAGATGACAATCCACTGACGTGTGTCCTCTTAAATTCAAGGGATATCCTCCACTTCGGGACTTCGGCCTTTGAGACTTCGGGTCTTTGGGCGAGTACTGGTGATAAAAATTCTGAAGAAAAACTCCCGTAGTGATGTAACTCTTGCGTCATGCGATGCCGTGTCATGTGCCGAGCAGCTGTCACGTGTCCCTCGGATTTGTGATTTCCATGTACTTGAAATGATGAATCAACTTGAGACTTGTCATTGTCTGATTGTTCCACGTTTCCTTGCCGACGAAGTCTGCCACATGTCCTTCTGGAATCAACAGTCCACGTTCTCCCTTGGATCGACGACTGTGATCAAATCACGATTTTGCATGTTAGGGTGTTTGAACATGAGCCAACACTTACTCTTCCAACTCCCGATATTTGAAATACTCTAGATCAATGACCCACATCCCTCTGTGATCCGATGGTCCAGATCTTATCGGGATTTTGCATTTCGCAAAGTTGGAGGTCTACTCACCTTTGAATTTACCAGTTCATGAGTTAGCGAAATGATGATCTCTCGCCACGTGTCCTTTGGATCCAATGGCTCAGATATCATCACGATTTTGCATTTCGTGAATTTGGAGGATGGCTCTCATCCATTATCCTCTTCGCAGTTATACTGGATCTGACGAGTGTTAGTCCTCGGTGCTCAGATCCAACGGATCATTTTTGTACTTATCCTCTATGCTTCCTTTGGTCACTGGAATATGATCTAACGAACATCGGGTATTCGATATTGGTGATCCAACGACCACTGTCGCTCCTCCTCCTGATCTTTGGATTTCTCAAATCTCTAAGTGTCAAAAACCACGACCTCTAATCCTTTTGCGAGCCTTGATGTATGGGATCTCATCTTCACATCTCAGAACGTTATCTCTCCTGACATTTGATCTCTGCATATTGTTTTCTTCTTCACTAAGATTTGATCTATGTTCCTATTTTTCCATCGATGCACACTCTAATATTGAAATCAATGACAAGCACACTATGCCTGTAAACATGCCAACAATATATTTATCCACTTTTGTTATTTCTGAGATTTTAACAAAGGATCCTAAGGTGTCACCTATTCCTGCCAATGTTTGTAGGTTCCATAACTCATGGGGTAGGGAGTAAAATATGATCCAGACAGGGGCTGGAGTGAAGTCCTCCTTTTCTGGGAAGAAACACTCAGATAATTACCTGATGTGAAGCCCTACCAAATTAAATAAATATGGTCCCTCATCAAAGATTTGGTTCCTGTCCTTCAAGAAGGTGAACACTGTTGTGAAGAAACCTTTGGATCCGAGATTTAGACTTATTTCTCCTTTGACTTTCCATTTCGATTTGATCCAAACCAACAATGCTTTCTCCGTGGGCCATATCCCCATGAATTTCTCTATTAGAGAATGGTTTGTCATATATTGAATGCAGTATCCTACCAATGGTGAAGTGACCTTGTACCTTGGGTTCTCCACCATTTTAGCAAGACATCGATTCTTTAATTTATTGTCAGATTGTTTTTTTGTACTTGCTTCATTTTCTATTTGGTCAGCTTTTTGTTTGGTTCACTCAGTTTCTACCATGTGGATGTCATTTGGAGGCTTGTTGTTTCCTCCTACTACAACGTTCTTAAACGATTTTTTCAATTACTTTTCCATAGCCGCTTCTACTGCGGAATCTAGACCCTTCGCCCCAATTAAACCTACATTCATTTCTTTTGTAACCCAAACCCTAAACTTTTGAACTTGCACTCAAACCCTAGCCTACTCCATTTTCTTGCTCCATCACTTCCCCTAATTATTCAATGTTGTAAAAATATTTATTATTAAAATCAACGATAAAATTTAAAATTTTTACTATGCAGGGTTTTGAGTGAATCACAAAACCCTTCAAATTCTGATCTTATGAATAATTTCATTGCTCAAAAAGGGTTTTGAGCACCGATATCATATAATTCGTCTTTCCTTTTTATTTGAAATCTTGAGAACCAATGCAATTAGTAATTAAATGCCCCGGTGCTTTATATTGTTATAGATGCACCGATGTGTTTTGTTTAAATAAGCGCATTGTTATTCTTTAAAAGTTATCTGGATTTGTTTTCACATAAATAATATATTCATGTCCTAAATTATCTTTTAGGATGCATCCACATGACTTGCAGTACTTCATAGTATACATTTTCCGCTTAAAGTCTCCCTATTATTAAAAATTTATTGTTGATTTTTTTCAAAAGAAGGGAGAAAAAATTATAATATCAAATGGCCAATTCTTCAAATTCCATCCTGTTCCATATTGCTCAAAGTCGATCCCGAATTTCTCCCTTTCCATATCTAGTAGGTTTATATTTTATTTATATTTCAATTATCTAATTGAATTTATTTTTTGTATCCATATTAATCTAAATAGAAATGTATCCAAATTTATAGGATCCTGATTCAGAATCGAGTTCAAATGCATAAAATATTCCACTAGTTCAAAAATGTCAGAAGCTCTTATCAGGAGAAACATATCGCAAGCAGTGGAAAGATGAAAAGGATAACCTCTTTAACCTTCCAATTGTAACATGCCATCTTCCAGACACAATCTTGGGTCAACGATGGCAATAATTGTTGAATATAATGTAATTTGAACAAGCCAATTGCATTGTGCTTACTAATACCATCGATGTACTAATGTTCAATATTTTTGAAATACGATTTTGATGAAGAGAGACCTACCTATCATCTTTCGTTGCACCCCACTATAATGTCAAATCGAGATAAGGTTGAAATAAGAGCACAACTCAAAGAGGAAGCATAACAAGAATGGTTGAATCAACCACGTATTCTATTCCTACTATGTCCAGATTCACCAATCAGGAATGACTACAAAAATAATAGTCCTTCACAAGTTATAAATTGAGTCAATCAAATAAAGGTTGGTATGGATGATTATTTACGGGATATGACTTTTATGGAGACAATTTTGTTAGATGCATTCCAGAACGATGAGCCAGGGGATGATGCTCATATCATTGATACCTTTTTCAAAATCCTGAAATCTGCTTCCACCACCCCTCTCTTTGGACCTAGCCGGTCAAATCTCTTAGGGAAATTTTAAGATTTGCATTGTTTCTCCTAAGCATTTGAGTTATGAATATTTTAAACCATGCATGTTTTATTTAATTAATTTTTTTAATTGTATATATATGCAAGGACATATAATTTTATAGTTGGAAACATGTTTAGATATTGAGTTGTAATATTTTAATTTACATATTTTCTTATTTATCCTAATAATATATGTTTGATATTAGATGTAATAGTATGATTGATATGCATGTTTAATAGTACAAATTTTTTTATGATATGTTAACACGATGATTCAAAAACTGAGTTTATGTTCATGTATTTTGTAAAAGTATGATTATATTAAAATGTGGTTTATAATTTAAAAATTAAATTTGTAACATGTTTTTAAAGAACATATTAATGGGATACTAGTTTAAAAATTAAAAACTAAGCTTACAATGACATTAATGTGAAGATTCTGAAATATAATTAGATGTAATCTATGTATATTGTCTAATTCTAAATTTCAGAGACTTGAAATTTGAGTCATCAAGACAAAGATGAAGTTTATTTTTTTCATTAATTATATATATATTAGTATTTCATAAAATAGTTTATAATTTTCTAATAAATAACATTCTTAACAATTTTAAATAAATTGATTATTCAATTTTATTATTTTAATTGTATTAGTATATTAATGGATTGTTTAATTACTAAATATATAATTATAATGAAGTGTGATGTTTTTCATAACGATCCAAGTACTAATGATGTTATATAAATTTGGTGTTTGTGATAATTTGGTTTTTAACTAAAGTGTTTGTTAGTTTACAAGCTTTTATCATTGATTTTGGAATTATTTAAATTATGCCCCCAATGTTGACTAAAACCAAATTAATGAAGTAATTTAAAATTTTGATAGAAATCAACTTACCAAATAATGACAAAAATAGCAATAGGAAGATTTGCATCCATATAATTTTAGGGCTAATAGAATGTTTATCATTGGAGATCATAAATTTTTATAATAACAATTTTTAGTGTATAAGAGTCTATTAAAAAAGAGTAAATAGTACAATGGAAAATAAAATTTATTCATATGTA
>JZKD02S1596363.1:161249-181082 GCA_000966675.3 Picea glauca | reverse complement strand
TATATATATATATATATATATATATATATAACCCACTCATGAAGAAGAAAATAAACCACTAGTTGAAGCCTTAAGTACATAAAATATCTTATACCATGAGGAAATACAGTACAATAATTTTATCAAAAATCCTCGGTCAAATATATATGGTGTTATCTTTAATTCATTTGCCAGGATCAAAATGACATTATAATTAAAGTAAATGATGGTTATAACATTAAACACCTTGTATAGACATTATAATTAAAGTAAATGATGGTTACAACATTAAACACTTTGTATAGTGCAAAACCCTAGGTTTATTGAATTGGTTAGCTATATAAGTTTTTAATGTCTTCTTAAATAATTAAAAAAAATTATCACAAGGGTTTGAAACACTTTGGTTTTATTTCAAATGCCTTTCCCTTCATGATTAAGTCCCCTCTTTGATGCTAGACTAGTGTATAGGGGAAAGTATGGTTGATGCTAGAGTAGTGTATCCCTTCAAAGTCTTCCTTTGGGAAAGTAGGTAAGAAAAAAAACACTACGAAGGGAAAATCTTTCTCCCTTAAGTAATGAAATAAAATAAAGTAAAGTGTATTGATAATCACTAAGTAATAAAACAGCCAAGTCGTATACTTGGCTCTTACAAGTTACAACATGGCATGGTAAGGTGATAAGCTAAATCATATACTTCAACAATATGAGGCTCTTACACGTTACAAAATGGCAAGGTTACACCTTAGCAGTCGATATGTCGTTGATTACATAGATGAAAAAATTGTGAAATTTTTCGAAAGTAAAACATGTACCTTATAAATAGATTTTTTTCATTTTTTTAAATTATTTGAAACCATTCATCATTGTCTTGGCCATTCATCATTAGCTTGGCCACTGAAATGAATTCCTTATTGTGGAGGTGATCATAAATAGGAACATAACTTACAAGATTGCATATCCGAGTGATACGTGTTGGTCTGTTGTTTTTAATGTCGACACTCTTTTTTCTCAAGACATTGGAAAGAATCAATGCCTCTAGATTCACAAAATCATTTAGGTTCAATCAGTGGCCTCAACAATCTAGTCAAATCCAAGATTTCATGAATGGTCGAACAAACCGATGCCAAGGTATTTATATTTATTCTTTGGAAATCTATTTGCTTATATTTAAAACAAGTGTTGCGTGACAGTGTAGTCCTTGCCGGATTGAATTGGGAATAAATGCAGAGGAATAGGAAAAAGTAGTGGAGGCAGAGGGAAACTGCAGCGAAGATGTGGCAAGAAGCATGAAGCACATGTGGTATCCATGCAATAAATGAAATGTGGCCTCTAGAGATCCAATTTTTTTTTGAAAGTATATAATCTATTTTTCTATGTTGAAAAATTATGTGGACAAAAAAAAGATATATTCAAATTAAGAAAATACAATTTCTGCATAGTGGAAGATAAAAATTTATGACGACATAAATATAAAAGGAGATAAAAAAACAGTTTAATTTGAAATATATCAAAAAATTTACATATTCCTAGAAATTTAAATGCATTTTTCATATAGACTGGGATTGTGGCTCGCGCGGAACATAAGCATAGTGGAAGATAAAAATTTAAGAGGACATAAATATAAAAGGAGATAAAAAATAGTTTTATTTGAAATATATCAAAAAATAATATTGTTTGTTACATATTCTTGGAAATTTAAATGCGTTTGTCATATAGACTAGGATTGGAGCTCCCGCATACCATAAGAGAAATATGTACAAGAAATAGGACTTTAGAAAGAATAAGTGGGTGACGGTAGAGTGTAATACCTGAAAATAATAAATTGAAATGTATCAGTCTTTCGCTAGACATTTATATTTAAAAAAGTGGCATAATTGGGTTGATAAACAAAGCAGGATGTAATAAGTATAGACTTAAAGTGATGGTACATATGACTCCTTTTTCTATTTGCTTGTTGATGCATTTTCATTGATGTCGTCGATGACTACTAGAATCGTGGCAACTGCCTGTTGCCTTTCGTCAACCACTTGCTTCAATTCCATTTCGAGCCATTCTTCAATGTAGCTTCTTATTGGGGCGATGTTGATCTCATTCCGTATTTTTATGTTGAAAAGTTTCTTTTCTAATTCCCTGAAGTCGATAGAAAGTTTCTTTTCTAACTTCGCCTGCAAATGTTCGAGCAAATTATGTGCCCTCATTCCAAAGGAAGTCATGGTTTTTGATCTTTTCCATGCCTCAATAATCAGTTCCATTATTTTCTTGATATTTTTCTCCACATATAATCTACACGATGCGAGGAGGATGGATGATCCTTTTAACTTGGCCGCAGGGGTGGCAGGCATGGATATTGCCAAAGGATTGGCAAGCAATGTCATATGAATCAAAGCTTCTTCCAATTCCTTGACTCAACCCTTCAGTCTGGCATTATCAGCCTCAATGCCCCAAATGGAATCATCAAGTGCATCTACAGTCATTATATGAAGTTGACAGATTTGGGACAACTGCATCTTCATAAGGTTAACCTCTGAACGAGATTTTCCTTTCTTATTTTTTAAATCTTTTTTTTCAATAATTAACTTTTCGGACTGGCTGTCAAAAAAAGCGCTCTGGAACACGAAGGATTGATCTTTGTCAAAATGTTTGGTATCAAATATGTACATTAGACGAATATGCTGGATCGCGTCTCCAGGATGATCAAGGTAGTGGAATACGCTATCCAGATTAGACTCAAGTTCCATGTTCTCACTCTGAATTTTGGGCTCTTCTGCTTGTCCCACAATTTATTTTTATCTTCTTTTCCATTGGAAGCTTGTGAGAACTATCAATTTTAGGGTGAGGAGGATTGTTATCTCCTCCTCCATTTGAAGAACTATGGGTTGCTTTGTTATTGTGGTGGGCCGTTGGAGTGATTCTCCAGGATGTCGTACTTTTGGGAGTGTTATTCGTCGATTGAACACTCTTCTCACCAGGGCCTTTTCCCTATTGCTTGTACAATTCAGTGGTGCTTTGCAGTGTGGCTAGGTCATCAACATCAGAAGTAGGAGCATTGTCACCAGTGTCTTTGTTTTCGGTCAGGTGTTTTTTGAAAAAATAATTATAAAATCCAAGTGTTTGTAAATGTTGTAAAAAACTTTTATTGGGGTTGAACCCTGTTAGGAATTCAACATATCTTAGGTTTAAGTTGCTAAAATGGTCTGCAAATTCGTCAATTTTGTTTACTTTCTTCAACACGAAGTCCCCGACTTTCCAAGGAAGAGGAATGAATTGTTTTTTTCTCTTCTCTTGGAATAGATGCAACCAGTAGTTGTATTGCCTTGCTACTTCTGTAACAAACATTCTATCTGTAATGTGACATGGAAGGAGAGAACGTTTTTCCCTGGAGCCAAAAATCCTTATCATAGTGTAATTATCCAAATGTGCAAGTTCCCCCTTCTTGTCCAAAAACTTGGTTGCCTGGTCAGATATGCGGGGAACATCTTCTCCTAACAACAATGGTTTGAAAACATACACAAAGCCATTAAAAACCTCATAAAAATAGTGGGAGGCCTTGTGCTTCCACAACGCCTGGTACCATAACTTTACTGGGTCGAATTCCCATTTGACCTTCTTGGATAGAGACAGTTTTGGAAACTGGCAGCAATGTGTTATCACAAAAAATAAGTAGAATGACATATAAAATTTCTTCTCCTTTTTGAAGATTGACAATTGGGAACAAATTTCATGGGAAATTAGCTTGCCCCAATAAAAAATGGCTTGTTCCTTGACTTTGGAATACAAAATATAAAGAGCCATCCAGGAAATAGTTGTTGTGGACTCATGTCCCATTATTCTTGTAAACAACTAGGCAATTTCCCGAAACATATTTTTAAATGAACTAACCTGCAAGGTTGTGATATCTTCAGAAACTACCATCGGGTCTTCCAAGAATTCGGGCAAGAGGTCCAACCCATTATTATTCTTTCTTAAGAACTTCTTGGAATCTTCTCCTTTGAATGTCAATGTTGGCTTCGACAATCTTAACATCTAGCAAAAGACCCGAGGTGACAAAGAAACAAAAGAGCGATCTCGCAGTGGAATAATTCTTTGGTCTGAGACAAATTTGTTGACACACCAAGAGACCGGCTCCTTACAGTCAAAAACTTCAGGGACACAACCTGCACAAGCAATTCCAAAGGTCCAAATTACTTCGTTATGGGCGGCAGGGGATGAGTAATAAGAACATTCTTTGGACCACTATAAGTTTTGGTCCTCAAGCCTGAAGATATTCATTGTATATCCACATAATTGTTGTCGAGTTGATGCCATAGGTTTATGACAATGTTTGTTTTCTCCAGACAATAGTTGAAATGAATAGTTGGAAGCGATAATATAACTCTCCGCAAATGTTGGTTCAATGCTTATGAATGGGAAATCTCCTCGATCTTTTTGCTCATTAATGACAATCTCTACGAGTGTTGCATGATGAACTATTAGCAGTAAATCTTACTTATTGCATATTTAGAAGTGCAAAGGTGGTGGGTACGACGAAGATAAATTAAGGATTGAAGTTTTTGTGAACGTGCCAACCCGACGACATCCGAACGACATTTCATGATTTTGAAATCAACACTTGGAAGGGATAATATAAACCTCTGCAAATCTTGGTTTAATGCATGTTAAAAGGAGATCTTCTTGAGCCTTTTGCTCATCAATGACAATCTATACGGTTCCTACATGATGGGTAGTTAGAAATAAATGTCACTAAGTGCATATTTAGAAACAAGATATATATAAACTTTTTTTTATTATAGACAAGTGCGAAGGTCACGGAGATGGGGAAGAGCAAGGAACGAATGGAAAGGTTTGAAAAGCGGTCCGACAGAATTCAAAATAGGGTCTTACAGTCAAATTTTGTGTATCGAATTTTTTTACTGCAAAACGTGTAAAACAAAAGAGAGCATGATGGGGCATTTCAGAGGCCAGTTTGTATATTTGCAGAATTCCAGGAAAGTGGCTAAGTATGGAATAGGGAAATAGTCGGTCAGACTCATTTTCAGAATTGAGGATTGAATATTTCATGAACGAACCAACTCAACGATGCTCAAATGACATTCCTTGATGTTTGAAATTAACACTCAAAAGGGATAATATAACCATCCAGAAATTTTGGTTTTATGCGTATTAATGGGAGATCTCCTCAAATCCTTGTTTAGCATTAACGCTTGCTAATTGCATACTTAGAAATAAGATCTTATATATAATTGATAATTTCTAATTGCAAAGGGCGGGGGAACGAGAAACATCGATTAGAAATTGGATATTTCTTGAACGTGCCAACCCAAAAATCCACAAAAGAAATTCAAAGAAATGGAAAAGTATGGAAAGCGGAAGGATGAGCTTCAAAATGGGGTGACAATATTTCCATAGGAGACGTGAGGACCCAACGGTCAAATTGAATGTCTCAGAAGTTTTCAATGCAAAATGTGTACCATGGAAGAGGGCATGATAGGTAGATGGTAATGTAGAAGACGGTATGATGTGAGTCCAATTGTAAATTTGTATATCGCGGAAGTCAGGGTACTGTTTGCAGGTCACAGACGAATAGAAGTGAAATATAGAGCCCGTCTACCCGAGAATCTACGGTCGGAGAAGTGGCTGGGTATGGAATGGGGAAGCGGTCGGTTAGAGTTGCGATATAAAATCATGAGTGAAAATGTGAACCCGCAAGTATGACAACCCACACAGCTAGACATTTTCGGAAAAATGACTAAGTGACGAGAAAGATAAAGTATAGGGAAAAGAGAAACAAAAATTTGGTTAAGTATAGAAGACAAAAAATAAGGGCTAATATATTCACATTTGTAATAGATATCCCATTTCCTGGCAAGATATTTTTTTCATCTTTCTGGAGAAGTTATATAGTTATTGCATATACTTGGAAATAAGTGGGAAGGTGGCGAGAACAGAAAACAAAAACTAGGAATTGGAAATTGTCTGAACCTGCCAACCCGATGATCTACAAAAGAGATTGCAAGAAATGGCTATGGAAAGTGGTTGAACAAGCTTCAAAATAAGATGACAAGGGTTCTCGAGGAGACATGAGGCCTCGACAGTTGAATTGTATTGATCGAAACTTTTGAGTGCATATTGTGTAACACAGAAGAGGGGATGATGTAGGAATCTGGAAGGCAATTTGTATATCACGGAAGCCAGGGGGATGTTTGCAGGTAGAGGAACACTAGAAGTGCACTCCACCTGTCCAGGAATATGCAAGAGAAAAATTTGGGTAAGTATGGAATTGGAGGTGTGAAAGAGATTCCAAGAAATGGCAAAATATGGAAAGCGGATGCAGGGGTTTCAAAACGGGGTGACAATAGTTCCCCAGGAGACGTGACGAACCAAAGGTCAAATTGCAGGTCTCAGAACTTTCATGTGCAAACTATGTATCACAGAAGAGGGTATGATGTGGGAGTGCGACATTAAATTTGTATATCGCGGAGGTCCGGGTGTTGTTTGTAGGCCACAAAACAATGGAAGTGCAATATAGAGCCCGCCTGCCTGAGAATCCACGATATTAAAAGTTCCTAGGCATCGAATGGCTAGTGGTTGGTCAGAGTCATGATATAAAATCATGAATGCAAATGTGAACCCGTGAGTCAATCAATGCGCGCATTGAGGCATTTTCAGAAAAAATGACTTAGTAATGAGAAAGAGAGAGTAGAGAGGAAAAAGAAACGAGAATTTGGTCAAGTATAGAAGAGGGAAAAGAAGGTCCAATATATGTACTAGGTCCTTTATGGTGATGTTTCTTTACAGTTGTTGTCAGAGTCTAATTTTGTTCAGTTTGGGAACTATTCAGGGTAATGGTGGCCCTGTAGCAGTCATGCTTAGCCCTTGGTGTCACTATTTATAGTTAGAATAACTAGTCTGTGTCCTGCCCTAAAGTTTACAGTCTCTTTAGGCCTCTATCAATTTTCTTCAACTCTATCTATTTGTTTAGCGGTTGTATGGATTTCCTATGGAACTAGGCCTTTGTTACTAGTTCTAGATCTACTTATCCTGCTGCTTGAGGTACTACAATGACATGGTCGAATATGGCCTTGTCCATGTACATTGACATGCCCGAATTTGGGTCTGTCCCTATACATGGACAAGGCCATATTCCTCCCTGTGCATGGACAATAACAGGTCTGAATTCGGGCCTGTCCCTGTACACAGACAGGGCTGAATAAGGCCATGTCAACATTCTAAACAAAATTTCTAAACTCAAAATTTTAACTAAAAATTTAAAATTTAAACATAATTGAAATTCTAAATGTTGTAATGGTCAGTGTAACACATAGCCTTTACTAAGATAAGGGACATGGCCATATTCGACCCTGTCCATGTATAGGTACAGGCCCGAATTTGGGCCTGTCACTGTACATGGACAGGGCTGAATAAGGCCTTGTCAACATTCTAAACAAAATTTATAAATTCTAACTTTTAACTAAAAATTTTAATTTCCTAAAAATTTAAAATTTAAACATAATTTAAATTCTAAAATCTGTAATGGTCATAGTGTAACACATTCTAAATTCTAAAATATGTAGTGGTCATGGTAATTCTAAATTTTAATTTTTGAATAAAAATTTAAACATAAGCCTTTACTAAGCTAAGGACAGATCCATATTCATCCCTGTCCATGTACAGGTACAGACCCGAATTCAGGCTTGTCACTGTACATGGACAGGGTCGAATAAGGCCCTGTCAACAATCAAAAAATAACTTCTAAATTCTAACATTTAAATAGAAATTTAAAATTTAAACATATGCCTTTACTAAGCTAAGGGTCAGGGCTATATTCGACCCTGTCCAAGTACAGGTACAGGCCCGAATTCAGGCCTTTCACTGTACATGGACAGGGACGAATAAGTCCCTGTCAACAATCTAAAAAAAAAATCTAAATTCTAATTCAAAATTTCCTAATCTAAACATACCTAGACCAAATGCCCGCAGCTCCAACGTCTGTCCGCCCGTAGCTCCAACATCCATAACACCGCCCGTCTGCAGCAAACAACAAACAACAAACATTGCCTGCAACAAACAACAAACACTACCCGCAGAAAACAACAAACACCGCCCACAACAAACACTAAAGATTGCCCGTCCGCCCACAAAAAACACCAAACACCAACACTAACGTTCGCCCGCATCAAACACCAAACAACAACACTAACAGGTATGAACTAACTAACAACTCAAAAAAACTATTGCATGTACAATGTGCGAGTAATATATAAACCCTTTTTCGGTCGAACTAATCTTTCAGCCAAAACGTTCTTTTGGCCGAACTAATATTTCGGCCGAACTAATATTTCAACCGAAAGAATATTTCGACCGAAAGAATATTTCGACCGAAATATTATTTCTGCCGAAATATCTTTCAGCCGAAAAGATGTTACCGGATGAAAAATATCCGTTCGGCTAAAATTGTACACAAAAATCGAGGACGTTGTCAGGGTGTTGTTCGATTTGACGTTAAAAGGTTCGGTTGAAACTTTTTTCGACCAAACAAATAGAACTTTCGGTCGAAAAAATGTCTTTCGGAATTTTGGATACCCGATTTTCACGAAAGTGTTACCCACCTTCATGAATTCACCCTAATATTCATGAAAAATAAAGTAATTAAGTGTGAGAATCCACCTCACATTTGGTTTCCTATTAAGTGTGAGAATAGGGAAGGTGGAGGATCTCATGGATGGTTGAAATATTTCCTCCTTAAAATCCTTGAGAGCTATTTCCTCACTAAAATCCTTAAGAAATATTTTCTCCCTAAATATCTTAGAGATCCCTTTTTTAGTGGATCTTATGAGAGATCCTTTCCATGGTGGTTAAGCCTCCAAATACTATATAATGAGGGCTTTCAATGGAGGAGGAGGGCATGAAATATTTTAGAGATACCAAACTTATGATATCATAAGGAAGGAAGCAAATTGGAGTTATCAAACTTATGGTCTTGGGGGCTTTGTGAAAGGGTTGGACAAGGAGGACTTGGAGAGGCTGTTGCGACTTCATCAATGGTTTGTAAGTATCTCTTTTAAGTTCTCATTAATATATGTTCTTGGTCTATTTCCTTCAAGTTTGTGTACATTTTCATGGACTTGCCTCTTTGGATAAATTTGTATTTAAACTAATCATGGTAGAATAGGAATTATATTTTGTCGTCGTTGTTTATTGGATTGCAGGACTTGTTGAAATACTGGAGATCAATATCAACTTGGATTGAGAGAGGGCAAACGTCGTGAAAAGGTACTCATACTCTCTTCCTCTTCTCTATTGAATAGTTTAGCTATGTTTAAAGGAATGTCAATGATCAAAGTTAGCACTTTTTTGTCTTGGTCATAGGGGTCTAAGATCCAAGAGGGAATTCACCTGTCCGCAGGGGAATTTTCCTATAACACCATCTCCAAGATTTGCTTCAAAAGGGGCACATCTGACCCAACTCCTCACCCTGCAGAAGCCCAATTGTACTAGTGCAGAAGAAATATGGGACCTAGTGACTCTATATTGGCTACAAGGTCCTAAACAAAATACAGTCATAAATTGGTACCCAATTCCCCAAATTGATGACCTTCTTGACCAGCTCAAGGGGGGAAAGTACTTCAATAAGATTGATCTGAAGTCTAGCTACCACCAAGTCCCAATAGAACAAAAGGTATTTTTGAATGGCTAGCCATGCCCTTTGGTTTAACAAATGCTCCAAAAAATTTCATGAGGTTGATGGACGATATGTTACAACCCTTCATCAATTATTTTGTGGTGGTATCTCTGGATAACATCCTCATCTTCAACAAGACTTGGGAGGAACACTTGCATCATATTCAACATCTCTTTCACACTCTGTGGCAGCACAAGCTATATCCTAACTTGGAAAAATGCTCATTCAACATGAATAGGGTCCAATGCCTAGGATACATTGTTTATGAGCATAGTGTGCATGTGGATCCAACCAATATCTAGGTCATTTGTGACTTGGCATCCCTGATTACACTGACCGAACTTCATAGTTTCTTAGGAATTTCCAAATTTTATCGCAGGTTCATGTTGGGATTCTCCCATATTGCATGTGCCCTAAACCAAGTGACCAAAGGTGGTGGAAAGGTAAATTTCATGTGGGGGAAGTCAAACTAGAAAGTGTTTTATGATCTAAGACATCACTTATGCTCAACCCCAGTTCTCTCCTTACCTGATTTGCAACAACATTTTGATATTGAGACTGATGCTTCATACTATGTTATGGGCGCAGTTCTCACTCAATGCGGTCATCTAGTGGAATATCATAGTGAGACACTATCATATGTCGTCCCTAAGTACCCCACCTATGACAAATAAATGTATTCCATTACAAGATAATTGGTATTGGTTAGTTGGTAATGCAAGTTTGTTTCATAATATACCCAAGGTTTACATCCCCTAGATACATTTTTCACTCCTTATGGTCCATCCATATCACTTATTGATCAATAAACTATTGTGGATATTCCACTTGAACAATTCATCACAACAAATATTATACTATCCAAACAAAAATGAACACAAGATATATCCTAGGAAACCCAATACGGGAGAAATACTAGATAGAAGGTGAGACCTATGCTCTACTCTCTTTTCTTCAGAAATGGAAATGCAGATACAAAGAAATAGGCACTCACTTTGGATTTTTTTTTGACACTATGGCCTATATGGCTACTACATAATATTTTCTTCCTCTGTTATGCTCTCAAAATACCACTCCTGGATGCTTTGTTGATCTGGATCTCGAGGGTTGAGATCTAGATGGCTTGAATGCCGAGAGAGGAGGAGCTTAGACATGTCAATCTTGCATGAAAAGAAGCATGCAAAAAAAATGTAAATGAAGTACTCGGGAGGTGAGGCTCAAAGATGAGTCTCACCTATAAAACTAATTACTAGTGAATCACTCAGAGCTAATTAATCTCAGAATGAACAATAGAAAATATGAGAGAAGCCAAAGTGAGTAACGTGATATTATGAGAAGGCTTGCTAGGCCTTTATATAACATTACAAAATGATCCACTGGACAAAGTAAGAAATAGCTCATTAACTGAGTCTCTATTATTATAATATATCTAACTACACAACTAACTAAGTAGTGGAAAATAAAACCCAATACAATAATGGAAAGAGCTCATTAAATGAGTTTCTATTATTATAATAATATATCTAACTACTCAGTTAACTAAGTAGTGGAAAATAAAACCCAATACAATAATGGAGAAGTGAGACTCTATTTGACCCATATGGGCAACCTGTTAGCCCAATTAAATAATGAGGAGGTTGGTATCTCCTTGATCCACATGGGAAATCTATTATCTTTATAGCTTTATAACTTTTGCATCCAAATTTAGACCATATACCTCATAAAATTTGTATCATTTCTCCCCCCTTAGAAAATGATGGTCCCCCATCATTTCATCGATGCTAAAAAGAGACCCATGAGTACAATGTTCTAATTCCCAATGAAGGGAAGGTTTTTGTGTGGTTGACCCATAACTGTACATTAAAAAAATGGAAAAATCATGACTTTGGAGGCTTTGAATCTCCTTCTACAAATTTATTCATAACTTCTGCTACAGATGAAGAAATCCAATTTCATCAAAGACCCATTTGAGATACTGATGAGATATTTCCATCAGTATATGGAACTTGTTCTGAGGTGGTCCATGGAGTGATACAAATCTTTCTAAAGTGTCAATGACATGCAATCGTCTTGGAAGAAAGACATGTAGATATTCAATCAATGATATCTCTCAAACTAGGATATAAAATGAAATTTTGTAAAATACCCATTTGAGCCGACATAGAGAAAAGTCCGTTGATATAAATTAAGTTCTCTAAGGTTTCCTGTGGAGTGATAAAAAACTAGGCCAAATTTGAAGGGTGCATGGCCACGCTGGTTACATACATGTGCTACTTCAAACAAGGATATCTCATAAAGCAGAAAACGAAATGAAATTCCGTGAAATACCCCTTTGAGATATTGAAGAGACATTTCCATCCATATGTGGAAATATTTCTGTGGTTTCCAAAGAAGGGAGAAAAACACCATTTAATATGGTGGTACGCGTGGCCTCCTTGTGTCAAATACATGTTGAGATTCAATCGATGATATCTCTCAAAATAGGAATCCGAATGAGACTCTGTGAAATACCATGTTCAGATATTGACGTTATATTTCCTATGAGATATTGTAGAGCCTATGAAATTCTACGTAGAGGTTTCACCACCTCTTTGAATTCGGCTGAGTGTAGAGGGACAAAAAGGATGCTAAGGGTTTGTAGAGAAACATGGGTTGTTGTAGAGGTTGTGGAACCTCTGTGGGTAGCATGGACACCTTGAAAATTTGTTGAAAATGTTGCATACCAAACAAATATATTTTTGATGAATGCAGCTATGGGAGATATCCTCCATCTTACAAACATGTGAAATGTAGAACATAGTAGCTATGTGAGTCTTTCTTTCAACTTACAAACCTGAGAGAAATCCCCTAAGAAGGGTACGTGGTTCCTACCCGAGACAGAGTTAGGAACATAGAGATGAMCTCCTACATTCAGAGAGTGAGAAGAACTCCAGATGATTATCTAGTGGAAAAKMAATMTGTTGAGTTAGGACATGCATGTGGCTAAGCACAAGGTGAACGTCTGAAATCCCAAAAGTGTTGGGCACATCGTCATGTGAACATAAATGAAGATGATGTGATAGCCTCCTATGAGAAACAGAGTTGACGAGAAGACTCCATATGATTCTCCTATCAGTGGCAGTGGGAAAGTAGATCTGTAGAGTGGATGTGCCTGTGGACGAGCATAGGTGAACATGTGAAGACCTAGTTCTTCTGTGTAATGCAGTGAATCAAAGATATGAATCCCTATGGATGTGCCCCTAGTGGATGAGATTTAGTGGGTGTATCATATCCTTTTCTATATATTGTTCAAGAGTCAGAACTACCTGTGACCCTAATTGTTATGTAAAGGGTATAGGTCGGCCCCACCTTAATATGTTTAATAATAAATGTAAAAGATAATTAATATTAATTATTATAATAATAATAAATTATATAGTGACTTAGAGAGCTCGTACCTATTGACCCAATAGATGCCTTTGTTGATTGAACAAGTCTAATATAAGTAAGGGATGATTCTCCATTGTGGAATCATATCTTTCTCATGAGTTTGGAAATTTCAGCAAACACTTCTACTTGGAAAAATGTGTGCACCTCTCTTGGGCACTAGTATTCTAGGGCTTAAGCACCCTCTTGTGTGCTAAGTAATTCTTGGTGGTGAAAGGTATTTCTCTTGAAGAATATAGCAAAGGATTTGGTTGGGTTTTCTTCCCTTGTTGAGAAGGGTTTCTCATGATACATCTTGTGTTCTTGTGCATGGTGTTTCTTCTTGTGATCTTGGTTGCTGCAACAATTCTTGTTTATGGTTAAGACATGATGAAATTGAAATGAACTACATGATTAACCTAATGCTTATGAAAATTCAACATGGTATCAGAGCATAGGTCTTGAAGATCCCATTTCACAAGAATTTTTACAGCTCCTTCACTCTCTCATTTGCAGAAACTATATGACCCTCCCAGGGTTTCCAGAAAATTCATACAACCTCCTTTTTAGAGAAGTTTCACCACTCAAAACTTGGACGCTTGGGATAAAAATTCATAGAAGGGTACGACCTCCTTTAGCGTACCTCCAACAAGTCTCATATCTAAATTTTGGGCATTTTCAAAATTTTGACCCTAAGGGTTTCTAGGGTTTCGTGAAAATTCTACAGAAAATTATGAATTATATTTCTGAGAATTTATTGAAGAAAATCCACAAACGCTATCATATTTAACGGCTTATTGTTGGCATGCATAAGCCCAACAAAACCTAAAAGTGCTAGCCTTGCCCATCCGTTAGTTTTTCTAGCCTAGTTGAAAAGGGTTTGTGAAGATGAGAAAATTCATGATGGGAAGCAAGCTCAGTACAAAACTCCAAAACAATGAAGACATAAACATCTCAGCACTTTCAGGTATGGTTCTTATCAATGAAAATACTTGGCTAATTGATAGTGGTGCCTCCGGGAACATGACCGGTATTAGAAATCATCTAACACACTTCATTGAGAAAGAGACACATCTACATGTTGTCCTTGGAGATGATGCTAGATATAATGTGAGAGGAGTTTGAACTTCCACCTTCTAACTAGATTCAGATATGCAACTCAAATTAGAAGAGGTTCTATATGTACCAGGAATGAAGCGAAACCTTGTCTCTATTTTGGCCCTTGAGGAAAAAGGTTACAAAATTACTTTCTCAGAAGGAAAATTTCTTGCATGGCACAAAGACTCTCATATCAGCTCTTCCAAAGTAATTGGTGTTAGAGAAAAAATCTTATACAAGTTGATCGTCAAACCAATTCAAGCCTTACTACATGACACTATCAACTTGAGTGAGTTATGGCATAGAATACTTTCTCAAATTAATTATAGAGCTCTTCCATATCTAGGGAAAATGGTAACAAGTCTACCAAAGATCCAGATCCAACATAAAGGTGTTTGTAAAGGTTGTGCCCTTTGTAAAAATGTTAAAGGATCCTTTCCTAGCAATAATAACCAATCCAAGGAAATATTGGACTTGATACATTCATATGTATGTGGGCCAATGACTGTTGCATCCTTAAATGGGTACTTGTACTATGTACTCTTCATAGATGATCACTCGAGGAAAACTTGGATTTACTTTCTGAAGAAAAAGGATGGAGTCTTTGCCAAATTTCAAGAATTCAAATCTTAGGTTGAAAACCCGACCGAAAGAAAAATCAAAGTATTGATATCAGACAATGGAGGAGAATACACCTCAAAAGAATTTATTAGTTTTTGTATTGAAGCAGGGATCAAAGGGAGCTCACAGTTCCATACAATTCTCAACAAAATGGGGTTGTTGAAAGGAAGAACAGAGCTATTATTGATGCAACTAAAGCAATGATACATGATCAAAGTCTACCCATGAATCTATGGGCAGAAGCATGTAAGACAACGGTATATGTTCAAAACTGAAGTCCTCATCAGATCCTAAAGAACATTACTTTAGAAGAAGAATTCACCAAGGTGAAGCCCGAGATCAGACACTTCAAAATATTTGGATGTCCAGTATACCTTCATGTACCTATGGGAGACATCCTCCAGCTTATAAACCTGTGAGATGTGGAACATATAAGTTATGTGAGTCTTTCTTTCAGCTTACAAACCTGAGAGAAATCCCCTAAGAAGGGTACAAGCTTCCTGCCTGAGACAGAGTTAGGAACGTAGAGATGACCTCCTCCATTCAGAGAGTGAGAAGAAATCTAGATGATTATCTGGTGGAAAAGTGATGATTACCATCAAGGCCAAAGAATATTTTCAACAAGTTATGGTCGAACAAAGCACATTCAGTGAATAGAAGTTCTAAAACTTCTGGAAGCTCTTTAAGTCTTTTTTCTGTAAATCCTGTTGACACTAAATCAACAACTTCAAGGGAGAGATAACAAGTCAAATGTTGAACAAGTTATACTTTTCTGTTTGTCGAGTTGTATCCTAATCCATATAGTACAATTAATATGTGACTAACTGATAGCATTGATATATTTTTTTGATCCTAAATGTTCTCATTCTCATGATTTTGGATTGATTCTTGTGGCCTTGGATGGTCTTGTTCTTTCATTAAGATATAAATCTAGAGCATCTTCCAAGACCATCTAACTCCCTTGAAGTGCATATCCAACATCACATTGTTTCGGCTTTCAATCTATTGATTTACTATAACGCCAGTAAGGTGTTGCAAAATGAACATTGTTTTTGTATATTGATGAGAGATGTTTGGATGAACAACTCACTAGGCTAGTGTCCAGATTCAAGAACAAGTCAAATGAGGAGCTGGTTCAGCTAGCCCAAAGCGGGAGCAGGCACATAGTGGTTCCAGATAAATGAAAAAATAGGGGAGGAGGGGCACGAGAGGAGTTTTGTAGCTATTGCCCATCCACCACCCCGCATTGAATGCATGAGGGGACATCCAACTATAGGGAAGGGACTGACGTAATGGGGTGCTGAACATGTGGAACGGGGTGAAGCGAAAAGGTGTTGTGGGACCGGGATGAATGAGACAATAGCAGATGAAGAGGTTTGTTGACAGTCAACAATTTATTCTACGGGATGGGTTCCCGGTGCTAGAAATGTCCAATCACACTCCATTTCATAGAATGAATACCCTAAGCCAAACAAATTTTTTGAAGCAAGAGGTATGCATATTGACAAATATTTAACATAACAATATCTTTGAACCTTATTTTATTTCATTTAAAAAATGATGTTTAACTTATTTTTGACTTGAAAATAGTGTTATGGAAATGGGTTAATACATCGCTCTTTCCCGAGGATATACAGATCGGCTTACTGCTCTTGGCTGAGTGAATCCTTGTTTGATTTCCTCATGACCAAGTGTCCACCTCCTATTCCCAATGGGTGAAGGCTATCCACCATGCATCAGCCCAATGATTGGGAAGTTGTTGCATGGCTGAAGACTTACATGATACATCCATACCATACCATACGCATTATGCATACCAGAGACTCCATCCCTCCAAACGGACCTGCATAGCATTAAACCTCTATCAATTCTGTAAGCGCCGACAGACAGTCCTGTGAAGCCTGAGCTCCTTTCCATGTCCTCCCTATGGCTACCACGATCTCAGAGTCTCGAGATGCGACTCATTCCATCGAACTTCAAATTTGAAATTTGAATTTCCCTCTGCATGTGCCTGCTATAGGGTGAGTAGATGGTTTCCCTCATGTTCCTGCTACATGGGTTGGCGAGTAGAGTTTGAGAAGCTGAGGCGGCGTTTGAGAACTTGCAAGTGAAGTAATTGGTTTTCTGATTATTGTTGATGCAAACATGTCGAGTGATTGCTTGTAGGGTTTTCCTTGAGGAAGAGCCGATGTAGTTTCTCCAGGTGATTCAGTGCTTTCATCCTGTTTTTCATCATGGCGAGGTGGTTTCGTCCCATTTTTCATCATGGCGAGGCGACTTCTATCTACACAGAGATTATGACATCAAAATTAGTCATGCTTGGTATGCACTTCTGTATTCTTAGTAGCTCTCGGGTTTTATGGAGTGCAGGGTTTTACTCGATATCCAAAAAGGCAGTGTCGCCCATGAATCTTCCCCCGCAATTAGTATTTTCTCTTCTTCTCGAACCCCGCCTCTTTTCTCTAATATCACGGGAATAAATGTTGGTTCTCTCAGATGTTCACTTTCATTGGAGGAGGAAGGGAGAGTGTGAGAGAAAGAATGTGTTTATTCATGTTGTTCTCGGTGATGGGGAAAAACGAGGGTGAAAAACCTGACGGACTAGCCTGTTCATATACAGATAAGGGTAGGATCGATTCTCATGAAGACCTACAAACTGAAACCCGATTGCAGCAAGACTGTAAGGCCCAACAAGATATACAGAATCTATTCTACCAAGGGGGAGAGCATCTTCTTCTACGATGGGTGTTGTGGGTCATACGTATGGATACACAATCCCTCACATGCTGCTAAATATTTGATCTCACCCATGGCAGCCAAGCAGCAATACATCAGTCTCGATGACCTTCGAGAATGCCTGGAGATGAAGATTTGTATGGATGGAGAGAACAACAGTTTCTTTGTACTCAAGATGCCCATAAGCTGTTGATTTTTTTTTAAGCTTAATTATTGAGGTCAGACTATATCTGCATATGCAGTACAATGTATTTTCAACTATTGTTTGTTTTATTTGTTTAAATTATATTCGGTTATGTTTTCTTCTGAGCATCTTTGCGCAGTTACTTCCTTCGGAGATCACACATTTTCATTTATTATATTTTCTCTCTTTTGTGCTTGCAGGTTTGCATTTTCATGTAATGGCACGTACAACACACTACTAACCTATCTCATCAACAGTTTTTTTTATTGTGAATACCAGAGAACGGTTTACGATGTTATAATCTCTGTTCGGAAGAAAATTTTAATCATTTCTTTAGCCACTATGTTGAGCATAGAAGTTTTTATTTTGTTTACATAAAGGGAGAAAAAAACGTAGAGAGCGAGAAGAAACAACTACAAAGTAGATCTTTGAAAGAAACTCTGGCCAAATTAGAAATTGCTTTTAGATTTTTATGATACCTGCTGAAACTTTGACGGGTTCATATGCATTTGCAATTTTGCATATGATTTTTTAAGGGGGGGCATTTGTAATTTTGTTTTAAGTTGGAGTATTTGTAATTTTGTTTTAATATTAGTGAATAAAAGTAAAATTGTTTTTAAAATATATGAAAGGTTTGTTTKTTTTTATCTTAGTTTTATATAATGTTACACATAAGTTAAAGGTTTTAAGATTTTATTTTATTTTTGTTAACATTTAAAATTTGAGTATAAATTTTTCCACAAATTTGAATTTGAATGGTTAAAATCATTGTGAAAAAATGGATTCAATATTGTAAAATATCTTTATTGCAACTTGATTATATATATTTTTCTTCGTTTATTTTAAGTAACCAAGAGATTGTTTCATTTAAAAATTTTCTTTTTAATTAATCTTCAAAAAAAATGTAAATAAATGTTGTGTTTTAAATTGTATTTTCAAAGGGAGATTGATAGAGTCGTGAGTCTAATTCAAAATAAAATACACAGCACTGTTGCAATTGGAAATTTTAAAATGGATTCTCTGTAGGAGTCTGCCAAATATAATCTACCCTCGCACAAAAGATGACAATCTATGGATTCTCCGTGGGAGTCTGCCCCACTATTGGCACCCATGTCCATTTCAGCAGAGGAGGATTAGATTTACTTGAGAAGATTAATACGAAGAAGATTAGAATATGGGAGACATGTTCTGGGTTTTCAACGGGTTGAGGAGAAGAGTTAAAACATAGAAATTTTAGATTAAGATTATGAAAATTATTTTGAATATCATATTTTTTTTTTATGAAACTTTACAAATGTCACCATTGTGTTCAATTCATCCCGTTTTTCATCATGGTGAAGCGGTTTCGTCCTGTTTTTCATTATGGCGAGGCGACTTCTATCTGCATAGAGATTATGACATCAAAATTAGTCATGCTCGGTATGCACTTATGTATTCTCAATAGCTTGACATAAATCAAATGTCACTGGATGGTATCTCGTTCGTGGAGAGACTCACGACAAAATATAATGAATGTTAGTAATGTGAGCAACAATAGGGAGAGTCCGAGGGGGATTAGGAAGAGATGTGTGGTGTATTGTGGCTAATGTTTGGCAGAATTGAGGTAGAGCTGGGAAATGATGAGTGTAATGGTCGTATTATGAGCATATGGCACAAACGAAATTGGTTTGTAACCCTTTTTTGCCTGTGGATGAGGACTCCATAGTAACAGCTGAAGTACTAGGTGGAGTGGTAAGAAATGGGGTTGCTTTAGGGCACTACATAAGATTGTGCAACTCAAGAAGAGTAGGACATCTGTTAGTGGGGTGTCCTTCTGTTTCGCATAGTGCGCAAGGAGGTTGAGCTCGGGGAGGGAGCAGAGCTATGGGTTTGTTCTTCCTTCATATGCACCCAGTGGTGGTGGTGTTGCCTCCAGTTGGGGGTGTTGGTGGTGTGGTAAGAGCCTGTACTGGGATCTGCATCGGTAGACTCTCTGTCCAAGGAGGGAGAGATGGTGTAGGAACCATAGCGTGTGGATGAAGATATTATACACGGATGGCGAGAGCCATGTTTGGAAGGGTGAGAGTAGTAGCTACCTGGAATGATTGGACTCTAGGTGGGGGGTAGAAAAAGGGGATTTGGGTAATGTCTT
>JZKD02S1596363.1:135340-151838 GCA_000966675.3 Picea glauca | reverse complement strand
GGAACTATGACCTGTGGAACTATTCCCTTTGGAACTATGCCCCTTGAACTATGACCTGTGGAACTACGCCCTATGGAACTATGACCTGTGGAACTACGCCCTCTGGAAGTATGACCTCTGGAACTATGACCTCTGGAGCTACACCCTCTAGAACTATGACCTCTGGAACTATACCCTCTAGAACTACGCCCTCTGTAACTATGACCTATGGAACTACACCCTCTGGAACTATGACCTATGGAACTACGCCCTCTGGAACTACTCCCTCTGGATGTACACCCTCTGGAACTTGACCTATGGAACTATGCCTCTGGAACTACGACCTCTGGAACAATGACCTATGAAACTATGCCCTCTGAAACTATGCCCTTTGGAACTACGCCCTTTGGAACTATGACCTCTGGAACTACGCCCTCTAGAACTATGCCCTTTGGAACTATGACCTCTGGAACTACGCCCTATGGAACTATGCCTCTGGAACTATGACATATGGAACTATGACCTATGGAACTACACCCTCTGGAACTATGACCTCTGGAACTACGCCCTCTAGAACTACGCCCTTTGCAACTATGACCTGTCGAACTACGCCCTCTGGAAATACGACTTGTGGAACTACTCCCTCTAGAATTACACCCTCTGGAACTACGCCCCTGGAACTATGACCTGTGGAACTACGCCCTCTGGAACTATGACCTGTGGAAGTACACCCTCTGGAACTACGCCTCTAGAAATATGACCTCTGGAACTATGCCCTCTGCAACTACGCCCTTTGGAAATATGACCTCTGGAACTAGGCCCTCCGGAACTATGACTTGTGGAACTACGCCCTCTAGAACTAGGCCCTCTGAAACTATGACTTTTGGAATTGTGACCTATGGAACTATGATTTATGGGACTACGCCCTCTAGAACTATTACCTCTGGAACTATTCCCTTTGGAACTATGACCTCTGGAACTACGCCCTCTAGAACTATGACCTCTAGAACTACACCCTTTGGAACTACGCCCTTTGGAATTGTTACCTATGGAACTATGACGTGTGGAACTACGCCCTCTAGAACTACACATCTAGAACTATGACCTCTGGAACTACGCCCTTTGGAACTATGAATTTTGGAACTACGCCCTCTGGAACTACGCCCTCTGGAACTACGCCTATGGAACTTGTACCTATGGAACTATGACCTCTGGAACTATGCCCTTTGAAACTATGACTTTTTGAACTACGCCCTCTGGAACTATGCCTATGGAACTTGTACCTATGGAACTATGACCTATGGAACTACACCCTATGGAACAACGCCCTTTGGAACTATGACCTATGGAACTACGCCCTCTAGAACTATGACCTGTGGAACTACGCCCTCTAGAACTAGGTCGTCTGGAACTATGACCTGTGGAATTGTGACCCCTGGAATTACACCCTCTGGAATTACGCCCTTTGGAACTATGACCTTTGGAACTACGCCCTCTGGAACTATGACCTGTGGAATTGTGACCCATGGAACTATGACCTATGGAACTATGCCCTCTGGAACTACGCCCTTTGGAGCTATGAGCTCTGGAACTACACCCTCTGGAACTATGACCTTTGGTACTACGCCCTATGGAACTACGCCCTTTGGAACTATGACTTGTGGAACTACGCCCTCTGGAACTATGACCAGTGGAATTGTGACCTGTGGAACTACGCCTGCTAGAACTACGCCCTCTAGAACTATGACCTATGGTACTACGCCCTCTGGAACTATGCCTTCTGGAACTATGACGTGTGGAACTACGTCCTATGGAAGTACGCCTATGGAACTATGACCTTTGGAACTACGGCCTCTGGAACTACGGCCTCTGGAACTACGGCCTCTGGAACTACGCCCTCTGGAACTATGACCTCTGGTACTACGCCCTCTGTAACTTCACCCTTTGGAACTATGACCTGTGGAACTACACCTCTGGAACTATGACCACTTAAACTACACCTTCTTGAACTATGACCTTTGGAACTATGACCTATGGAACTGTGACTTGTGGAATTGTGACCTGTGGAACTACACCCTCTGAGAACTATGACATGTGGAACTACGCGCTCTAGAACTATGACCTGTGGAACTATGACCTCTAGATGTTGTTTCATTTGGTTGTGAGGAGGTAATGACAGGTTTTATTATGCCTCATATTCCTAGATTTATTGTAGGCATGAATAATCAATCTTGATACATATTTCTAAGTTTAAGGCTTTATGATTGGAAACCTAAAGTATGCACTCCACAAATTTGCTTACTTTGCTGAGTCCTTTATGAAAGGCAGAAGGAAATTGAATAGAAAAGGAGAAAACATGGACCCAACTTTAGATTGTACAACATAGAGATACTTGAGAGAGTTGTTTGATTCATAATGGGATGAACAAGGTATCACAAATAAATGTTTTTCATTCAACTTATGTAATAAATGATAATGAACTCTAAGCAAGTTGTAGATACTGAAAAGGAGAGCAAAGGAGGCTTGCATGACAAGCTAACAATGGCAGTTGTTGTCCCATTTCTCTGGGGCATTCCACCTGCTGCAGATAGGCTTCACTTTGTTGTTCGAACTGGTGGAGGAATTGTAGAGAAAATATATTGGCAGTGGGACTTCTTATGATTACTTCGTTTGTCAGTATTCAACTGTAATACTTTCATTTATAGATGTGATTGCCAAATACATACAAATACTAGAACTTCTCTAACACAATGTAGACAATATCATCAAAGAAAATACATCCTTAGAGGTGTGTGTAACCCAACTAAAGGTTGATATGCTACAACCCATCATTCTTCGACTGCACTTGCAACACTTAGGTCAAAAGTTAGGTCCACGACCTGCAAGAAACAATCAACAATAACGATTGGTGACAAAAAACATGAGAATAGAAATAAATGTAAGGAACACCTCCTTGATCATAGATTATGAACGACCAATTCGCATACACCACTGCTGCTCTATGGAGAAAGGTCAAGGGTGAGAGAGGCACGTAATTTTCCCCACACTTTATGAGATCATCCATCGCCAACACTAACTTTTATTCTCTCTCTGATTCACCTCTTGGGCCCGAGCGAGCTCTGTAAGGAATACAATAGGGACAACACTATATTTACTCGAAGCAACCCCAATGAAAACACAGAGTATAAGATGAGTGTGTGAAGGAATAAAAGATACGCTCTTGATTTGGTTATATGAGTGCATGGAAAACTTAGATTTATGTAGAATACTTGGGACAACTTTCGAGCATGCAACACTTGGTCAGTGTGAAAAATAAGCTGGGAAAGCCCAGACAGTGACTTCATGGAAGACCCAGATAAAATAAGGCACTAAATGGTCTACAATGGAAGCTTCCCTAATTTGGTGTGCAATCATTATCAAAGGAGTTCAACAATGTAGCTCACGGTTGGAAGAAGGCACTTGAAAGGAATCTCTTCGCCTTTGAAGGATATGATTCTGCAGGTCGAAGTCTGCATGAGAGAACTGAAGTAATTTTCCTGCTGTAATTTGAGATGGTAGTAAAATTATAAATGGGAAATCCACATGGAATTGTTTTCCGCCAATGCACACATTCAAAATTTGAATTTGGGTTTAGAGCGGGCTTGTCCATCAACAAACCTATAGTTTCAATTAACACATTCAAAATTTGAATTTGGTTTTAGAATCGTCTCGTCCATCAACCGACCTGCAGTTGCAGTTAAATACGATGACAAGATGGTGCAGTTAATTACGATGACAGGACAACGGTGATGGTGGGGTCTTCCTAGAAGTTATGTCGTTAGAAGATGGTGCAATTACATGGAATTACATGGTGGTTAGATCATGGCATGCCATGATGCATCATATAATCAATCATTGGACCATGCAACCAGTCACCAATGATTGGGCTCTTGCATGGTGGATAGTCTCTCCAATGGTGTTCTTTTGAGTTTGACATTTTTTTTTTATTATTGATTTTATTTTTAATAGCTTATGTAATAATGTTCTTTTGAGTTTGACCTAATGGCCTTCTCATAATGTTCTTGCAGTACGATCTGAACTATCCAGAAGAAATCGTCACTAAAATCAGTGGCTACTATGATGCTCATTGGCATTGGTTTATGACTTTTGTTATTGTGAAATCCTTAACCTTCCATACAAATCAAAGGAGACTCGACCCATGTGGGCCGGAACGTGGAACTTACTTTGAGACGGAGCAAGAGGGAAAGATTGTAGGGTTACATGGGTTTGGAAGTTGTGGTGTTGTTGACTCCATAGGAGTATACATGCTCAAGTTATGAAGATCTGGTTTTGCGGACTTTTGATTTCTTGTTCCTGTTTGTTTTGTAGTTTTTGGGATGTTTTAGATAGTTGAGGGTAAGTACCCCATGTTTTGTAGACTTTGAATTCCTGCCATCGTTCTACAACAAGAATTTTGGAACTTTGTTTTAAAGGTGAAATTCAGAGACTTCTGAATGCATGTGGCTTGCTATCTTAGGAATTTGTACCTTTGTATTTAAAAGTGAAATTTGGAGACTTTTGGATGCCTACCATTTTGGAAGACGTGGTAATTTCGTTTTTGGTGAAATTGTTTTTAATATTTCTATATCATTATGAAAATGGATTTCATTATTCATATGGACGTGATTAGTTTTTTCCCACTTATATTTTTGAAAGTCATCCAACAATTTTCTTGTCTCTAATTGATGTGCATATTGAAGGTTTTTATTAGGGTTTTTTTCATTTTATTATATGTGATATGCTAGGCTTATTTAGGTCCTTTTAGTTCATTGTTTTGATTTAATTAAAAATCAAGATTCATTTAATATTTATATGCGCGATCCCTTATGTGTCCGATCAAGGAAATTCTCAGCTTCTATTTTTTTTAAAGTTTAATTTCTTTATTGAGAAATGAAAGAAAAAGTGCAATAATCTGAATGTTAATCAATTATGTACACTTCTTTTAAATCAATAAGATGTCTACACAAACTGAGGACTTTAATCCAGAGGGGGGTAGGGTATGTATACCTTCGTAACATGTGTTTCCTCTTAAGAGGTTACAGGTTCAAATCCAGAGGGGGGAGGGTATGTATACCTTCGTAGACTTTACCAGTCAAATCATTGGGCGGAGGGGGGTCCCTTGTCCCACAAACAAGGGGGTCTCATACACCAATTTGGTGTGCTGGCTTGGCCGTGACCTTTAAAAGAGATTATTATTATTATTATAATATGAGAGTTCCCTTTAGATTTGGGACTTTAATATGGGCGGTCCCTTTAGATTCAAAGATTGATGGTAAGTAACTTAAGAAGACTCCTCAAGCAAGACGTCACCTGGCGGTCAAGGGGAGTAAAGCCATGCTTTGTTCAATTGATTAATGAGAATTATAAAATATATATATGATGAAAATGGTTGGAAATGGGGGAGTAAAGCCATGCTTCGTTTAATTGATTAATGAGAATTATAAAATATATATATGATGAAAATGGTTGGAAACTATTTGAAACAGTGGGAGTTAAATTTAACTAATCATTGCAATTAATCTTCCATTATTTCTAAGTCTTTCCTTTAATGGAGAAATGATTGACATCCCACACCTAACATCTCCTTAAATAATTCAAATTTGATTTTTCCAAGAGGCTTGGTGAAACTATCAACAACATTTTCACTAGTATTGCAATACACTAAAGCAATGTCATTAGACTGCATCTTGTCTTGAACAAAATAGAACTCAATATCAACATGCATTGTCTTTGAATGATAAACTGGATTATTTTCCAACTTGATTGAGCTCTAGTAACCATATTTGATTATCGTAGCTTTCTTTTTTTCTTCTCCAACATCTTGAAGTAGTCTTCTCAACCAAAGAACTTCACAAGTTGTTGCACACAATGCTTTATATTCTTCCTCAATGGATGACAAAGATACAATAGGTTGCTTCTTATTGCTCCATGAAACATTCCCGGATCCAATTCCAAAGGCATAACCTGTAGTATATCTTCGATCATCCGTATTGTCAGTCCAGTATGAATTTGAGTAACATGTCATTTCAACATCGAATTAATCAATATATTTAATAACATAATCAATTGTGCCTTTGAGATACGTGAGTACCCCTTTCGCTGCATTCCAATGGCTTTCTAGAGGTTTAGTCATAAATTGACTTAACACACTAACAGAGTATGCTATGTGAGTGTTACGAGGAAAATCTCTTTATGACTAGGGTGAACCACAACAGATGGAAATGACTGCATAAATCAATTCCATTCCAAAGACATGCTATATAAACCATGCATAAATCAACTCCATTCTAAAGACATGCTATATAAACCAATATGCAAGCAAGATAAGAAAGAGTCCTACCTCGTCCAGATGTTCGATGAAGTCCACTGTTGAGAACTTTGACCCAAAGCTATATACTTGGAACAACTTTTCAACAAACAAACAAAGAAAACATATGGTGATCATATAATAGGTTAGCACATTAGATAGCATAATCAATATACATAAAAAATACGTCCATGGATAATAACTCATATATTTGCAAGATATCAATTGGACGGGAAATGAGTATTTCTAATAATAAATGATCAACAGAAGTGAAAATATCACAGACTTCCATGTTGGCACGGTTCAAAATCAAGAAGCTAAATTCCTTTCAGCTGGGTCTCCACCACTTCAATCCTCCACCAAAGGCAAGGTCATAATAGAGAAACAATGAGGTTCTCAATCAATGAGGGAAGATATTGGGGGATGAACACTGTGTTCAGACTTAAAGGACGAAGGGATACAGACTCAATATGAAGTAAATAATTTCTCTAGAGTAACTTTACTCTCAAAGTTGAATTCTTTATCATTTTCCAAGTTCGGAATTGGTCCATTTATAGCCTTCAAAATGGAACTGAAGGGTCGAGTTGGAACGTTTCCAGTATATGGAAGGCCAAGGACCAGAGATCTCCTATCGTGACATGGAAACCCGAGATTTAATTTTCATTTTTTGGCACAAATCCCGATGTACACGGGATGTAGTGGAACAACCTCCGTATACGCTTGTTGTATTGTGTGCAAGATGCATACAAGTGGAAAAATATTTATTTTTGTCTCTAGATTTTAGCAACAGGGAAGATAAGTCTACATAGGGAAATGGAATAAGGCCCTCTCTGGAAGATTGCATAGGATGAGGCAAATCTTGCTCTAACAAATGCCCCCTAATGTGTGAGGTCAGAGGAGTATCTGCGATGGTCGAAATACATTATAAATAACCCAAAAGTGGAGTGGTAGGGAACCAACTGGACGAACTAGTTGCTCAATACATTCTGCACTGACTTTGCATACATGGCTTCCAAAATTACACTGCGGATCCATGTGAAAATATATCAAACAAGTGTTCATGTCCATGAATAGGCAAATACAAATGCGGTTATATGCCAATAGTTGTCATAGTCACGAACAAAGCCAAGTAGAACCAGCCTCAAAACCAATCTAAAGATATATGTATACCATGGAGTATAATCTGATATCCCATGATCACTGAAGTTATATAGGTATTGGTCCAATGAAAAGGAAGCAACAACTCAAGAAAGTTGCAGCCACATAATGATGTCTTCAAGTCTTCTACACAATCTGCCAAAGGTGCAAGTCTACATCATTTGAATAAAGGAGTTGAGGTCGAACATAATGAGACATCGTTTGATTACCATTCATTGATGTATACCATTGAAAAACACGAGACAACCTACCGATAATGAAAGTAGGTGTCAATACATCAAGTACATTCTTACAAGTGTGAATAGAGGAGTCGATGTCGAACACTTGAAGAATCCATTGATCAAAAGACATTGATGTATTCCCAACTGTCAATGGTGAGAGAGCCTGCCACTAATGACTGCAAGCCTCAAGGTACTCATAATACTCTAGGTCCCGTTTCCAGAGTAAATGGGCTGATGTCTATGGAAAGAGACTCGTTGAAATGAGAGCATTAAGACATCTCTCATCAGTCAACATGAGGAACAAAGCAAGAGCTTCATGATTTGGTGGAAATTGGACGAAGAAAAATTTTACGAACCAACGACCTGGTGCGTCTTTCGCGTGTGCCAAGTGCAAGAGGTACATGAAAAAGACCATATGAATAGTAGTCAATGATGAAAACTATTGAAAAATGCGAGGAAACCACCAATAAGGCCAGTGGCATCCAAGACATTGCATGAATCCCAATGTGTCAATAGGTATTTTGTCATTGAAAACAAGGGAAAGCACCGAGTACACGACCAATGGTGAAATGTCGACTGTTGGGTTCAAGGTTACCTACCAATGATGAAAGTAGGGCCAGGGTGCATGATATGACTGTTGAGGAAAATATATGAAATGATATTACTCAAGTATTTTCAGATTTTGTTTGGCTAAAGAAAAATAGATGGGAATATCACCCTATGTTTATAGCCAACAAAAATAGCATCCTAACTCATAAGTATTAATTACCAATACTTAGGCTAGTCATTTATCAATAAAAAGCTTACTGGAAATTTATTTTTTATGTAAATTTTTGAATATAACAGTTGCTGAAATAAATGTAAAGATAGAAGTAAAGACACCAAGATGATAATCAATACAGATGAGACATAAATCAATCATTTATTTCATTCCAATTCACCAAAGAGTCATTTTCTTTACAAAATCTCATACAAAAATTTTGGACCAAAGTCAAACTTAGACATCCCCAATGAAACATACAAAATGACATCTGACAGGAAACCAAAATTGAACTCTAAAATATGGATCATCTTGCCACAGATTGCTTCCCACTCAACTCTGCACAATAGCCTTTGTTAGTCATGAAAACTAATTCACAAATAGACAAGTCTACACAGACTATCAAAGATATATCAACACCTCTGAAAAACAAGTGTCTGAATGATGTAATTCAACCCTGAATATTGTTGTCTACAATAAGAACTTGTTATTATAAAAGAGAATTAGGCTTGTGATGAATAAATGAATGAATGAAAATTTAATTATCTCAACATAAACTTAAAGAGCAAAACTTAGTATGCTTCTGCTTCTATCCTCCCTGTTCCTCTCTTTCCTTTTTCTTTTAAGCAAATTAGAATTGGTTGAAGTAGTTGAACCAACTCATTAGTTAAGTTAATTAAAAGACTTAACCAACTTTTAGTTAAGGGGGGAAAGTAATAATCATAATAAGGGTTATAATTAAATAATAACTAGTAGGTGCGACCCCTTGTGACTCACATTAGTTCTTAACAATCATAACATACTAGTCAACTAAGCAAAAACACATCTCCTTGTGACTCCCATTATCGTATTAACATTTGGAAATTTATCTCAATAATGTTGGAAATTATTTCCAAAATATATTACTAGCATATCCAAAAAAATGCTATATGAAAATCTGAAGTCAAATGTCATCAACTTAAAATCCATATTTCTTGGTTTGTGAGGCAACCTTTCCCTTGTTGATGCTATAATATTTTAGTCCCTATGAACCTGTTTTAGGCTGTGTGGAATCTTTTAGCCTCATCTTGTTGATCATGTGAGAGCAATTGTCCTTCCAATGAAAGTGGGAGGACACAGATTTACCAGAATTATCTGAAGATGTGGAAGGGGCAATAGCGACCTTATCTTTGACAAAGGCGTAGTAGGTCTCGATTTTCAACCTTTTATTTTAATAGCTCATTCATGTACGCGTGATTGATTAGCAAATAATATTTTAAATAACCATACATGATAACTCTTTAAAATATGAAATAGATTTTGGCTCAACAATATATCAGACTCATGCAATCCAATCCATACAAATTGTTTAACTGTTTGTCAATGAGCAAGGGATGAACAAAAGGGTCCTGGGATATGCGAGGGGTTTGTACTGAGCGAAACATGATAAGATGAGGGGGGAAAAAACACATTTACTGCTCAAAGACAACAATAATCAACTGCAATGCAAACCAAGAAACATCACTGTGATCCAACCGAGAACTATGACTTTCAACTGCTTCAATACAAAATTATTCTTGACTGTAATTAATTTTAGAACAGGGAGTGGAAAATGAATGTGGGAAGGTTACAGGGTTGTAATTAGCGAAAAATGAAATAATGGTGGGGAAAGAGAGCAAGTATTGTTCATAAAATTAATTAAGTAATCCATAAAACCATTCTGTCAAAGGAAATACACCAACCAAATAACCACTGTGACTCCAAAAAAACAACTGTTGTGTATAAGTCAAACAACTATGTGCATCCATTCGCTTATTGTTCATAATCAAATATTTAACACAGTCATTAAACAAAACAACATGTATTCCACAACAGTCTGTAGGGAAGATTTTTTCCTTCTATTTATCCATTTAATATCTAAAAACAATTCTCAAATGTATAATAGTAACCATTTCCACTTTGTTAATCATCAAAATCAACCACTGTCCACATATTACTTCAATCATCAAATACACTCAAAAGTCGTGTTTCAAAAATGTAATGAGGTTATACTGTCACTGCAATCGGGCCTGTCATTTAAAATGCATGACATTCGTTAAACATACATAGTGGAAAACCAACCCAATAATCCAGATTTAAATTGAAAAAACTCAGACTCGTCAATTAAACAAACAAACAACAACCACCATTCCAACTCATGCTATGATGTAGAAAACACAAAATAATTCAATCAACACAAGTGTAATTCTGTGACTGTACGAGCCCAATTCAACGCAACTCTAAATAATCAAAATGTTGGGCTATCCATCCAACATGAGGTAGAAACAACATGCCTGACCTCATAATACAAATAATCTAATTGCAACAAAGTCATGCTTAAAACTCTGTGACTATCTCTGAGTGCGCAACCCAAAATTATCCATATCATACACAGTGGATAGCCATACGTCAAACACCACGATGAAACATCTCCATTTGACAATTCTAAACACACAGTCACAATATCATTAACTCAAAATAATCAAACTGCAATCAAAACCATGTTGTGTAAAACTCGGGCTCATCCTTTATGAATCAATCAAATAACCATAACACATATAGTGGATGGAATTTCCACAGTCATCCTGGTTGAAAAAACCATTTTTCCAAAAATACTCATAGTTACAGTGACCATTTATTCGTGGTGTAGGAACACCAGACATACAAATGCATTACGCGCGATATGATTAAACAACTGTAACTAATACCGAGTTTAACATCCCAATAATATTTAATGCAAAATACAGTGACTGTGTATCAACCCCAATCTTCAATCAACCAATTCAATGTTGAGCTTATTACTTGGACTGTTGTAATAATCAACAACCTGACCTAACATGTTGTGGAAACCACACATACCCTTGCATCGACATGAAGCGACGTTGTGACTTACTCAATTAAAACAATACTAGGTTATCAAAAAACCAGGAGAGTGGCTGTGTATTTGATCCGTCCAATTAACCATGCAGGGTGTATCCATTGTAATAACAAAGACAATGACTAGATACCAAAACTGTCACGGTTGTCACCTGATCAACTGGGGGAGCCTGTAATCAATTATGTTGAAAATACATACCCATCAATAATAACCAATAGTAAACCCGACAGGCCACGCCGGTCTTCTCTATCAACCCTCAGAACTGTAGAGTTAGGGGTTTTCTCTGTGGCCAACACAGGGAAAGCTAGAGCCAACTCCTTTGAATGGTGAAAACCTCTGAGACCAACGGTGCATACACAGAGAGAACGACAAGTTATTCGTGGACAAGGTAACAAATCCTACGACAGGAGGGGCTATGAACAAAAAATCAAAGCTCTAATTCGGCTTGGTAATGATATTTAATACACGTGGGGTATAACCCTTGTGGCTCTCTAGTCAACCAACTACAACCCTGAGGTGAAAACAGGGTCGAGAAAGAGTAGTATAACCCACTGCGTGACCATTAATAGTGAAAACAACCCAGTGCCCAAGTGAACAAAACGCAGTGGCACGAAGCTTCCAGCCATTAAACCCCATAAAAACCAAAGACTGGATATAGTGATACTGATGCATGAGCACAACCAGCCACCCAAAACTAAACAAAACCCTCCAACCAAACCAACAAGGATGACATAGAACCTTTATAGTTGTTAACACTCAAGATGACCAATAACGTTGTGAATCCAAACATTAGTGCAGATAAAACCATTAACGCTTCATTCCAAAATCACTATTTTACACAGTTGCAATACTTAAAGAAAGCACAAACCAATACACCTGAGCCAATATCCATTTCATAATCAGATCAGACTCATGAATGGACCAAAAAAAGACATCTGTAATTAACACACCTTAAAACGCGAGTTGGGCGAGTGGTTCCCCTCTACTTGAAAGTCGAAGCCTAACCATAACAAAACCCAGTTGAACAATAGCCCGACTATGGTGACGACCGGTGGAAGGAGTAGGGGTGATCTGCAGTAAATGCACGTCACCTCCACACTCAAGCTCATTTAATTTCTTCGTACACGCTAGCCCTTAACCCAACAAATCATCCAATTTGAACCATGCATTGAAACAAACAACCCTTAATTGCCAAGAGCTCCACCCACATTACATATTACCATTTCCAACTATATAGTAATGCATGCCGACTATGTTTCTATATAACTTTAATAAATCGCATGGCTATCATATGTTAGCTAGGATTTACCACGATCCTTTTAGTGTAGCATGTTAGTATAGAATAGTTTCTTCCCTTTGCGTTTTTGTTCCCATTACTTAATCTCCTTTTAATTTTTCCTGTATTTGTTGTTACTAACATATATCTTTTGTAGGTGTCACAAGTAATATATCTAAGAACAAACAATAATGGTAACCATGAATAACATAGGTCGTTGTAACATAAAACTTGAGCCTGGAGCAGCAAAGAACATGTATAACACGCCTGATCCATCATCCAATAAAAACAAGATGTCATCAACCATGTAAGAAGTTTCAAACAATAGCATAATATTAAATAAGAACCAGACCTGATCTCCAATCTACAAGGGGGTCCCACCTACTAGTATTATTTAGCTTTATAATAATAGGCTTTAGCAACACTTTGCGGGCAAAAAAATCGTTACAATTTTTAATCATCAACAAACTGACGACTCCACTGGGAAATTTGTTTTCAACATATTTAGAACTTAGAACTCATGGTTTTTCATACCAAGAACAATAATTTTAGAAGATGAAACTGGAATAATTATGCAACAGGGGAAAGTGAGCAGATTTAATGGAAAAATGATCGGGATTTTGGGAATAACTTATGAAAAAATGTTAAATATGAGGGGGTTTATCCCTGTATGCATAATCATTCAACCAAAAACGACTCTTATTTCAAGAAGAAAAATTAATGGATCTGCTCTTTTATTTCTCAAATGGATGAAGAAATGGAAAGAAGAAGCGGGAGATAACCAATCTCTTTATAAGACAACAGTGAAGGTAGTTAACAAATTCAAGTGTGTCTTCAAGGGAACATCATAACAGCCGTGTAATATTGATTGTTATTGACTAACATTATCTCGTAGGAGTGTCACTGTGGCATAACTGATCCAACATCTTATTCTCGACTAAAAACATGACAAAATGCAAAATCTAACAGAATAAAAATGTAGAAAATTAAAATAGCAGAAATAAAGTGACAGAAAAGTAAAAGCGGTAGGACATGCTTAAAACAAAAAACATAAATCAACTACTGCAAGAAGAAAAGAAGAATATTGAAACCGAAAACAGAGCCAAACTACTAAAATACAGAAAATCCAGACACCGTTAGAGCTTTTCAAGTTGGTTCCACGTAATGCTTTAAGTGAGAACCGTTAGTGTTGTAGGAAACCAATCTCTCCTGTAAATATTTCATAATGTAAGAATTTGTATCTAAGACAAAAGCGATTTTGAAAGGACCCAACCATAATTTTTGAAACTTTGAATGTCTTTCCCTATCAGCATGAGTCGAATCCCATAGCAGAACTTTTTCATTGACCTTGAACTTGACAGTCTTGACACTCTTGTTGAAATACTTCTTAACAGTTTGATGTCTCCTTTTAATATTATCCAAAACAAACATCATTTGTTCTTCCAAAGCTAGTAGTGCATTTATCCTTTGTGAAACATCTGAAGAATTTAACTCTTCGATCTGTAGCATCAACCTTAAGGAATAAATTTCTAGCTCGGTTGTAAAGAGGGCTTCTTGACCATAAACATGCTGAAAAGGAGTACAACCAGTGCTTACCTTGGAGGTAGTTAGATATGCCTAGAGGGTGTAAGTGAGGAGAGTGTTCCACTGACGAGGCTTACTTCGGTGTGCCTTTTGAAAATTCTTACCATCTTTTTGTTGGTAGACTCGGCCTGCCCGTTTCCTTGGGGGTAATAAGATGATGAGGTGAAATGTTTAACCCCCAACTTGTCTAGAAATTGAGTCATTTTAGTAGAAATGAAAGCGGGGCCATTGTCTGTAATAATTTCTAATGGAAGACCAAATCTGGAAAAAATATTATTTTCAAGGAAATAAATTACCTGATCATCTGTGGAATGCTTAAGTGGAACAACTTCAGCCCATTTTGTAAAATAGTTTGTGGCTGTCAAAATAAAAACTTGTCCAACTAAAGAAGGGGGATTAATTGGACCAATAAAATCCAATCCCCACTTTGAAAAAGGAAATTTCGGTAGGACAGGTTGTAATGGAATGGCTGAAAGGCATTCTTTCCCAACAAATTTTTGGCACTTGTCACAAGATCTCGAAAAAATATAAGAGTCACGAAAGATCGAAGGCCAATAGTACCCTTTGCTAATAATATTGAAAGCAATGGTTTTCGCAGAGAAATGACCTCCTACATGAATGACATAACTTGAAGACCCATGAGCTTCTTGTAACAATTTATGTGCATCTTCATTGTTTACACAACAAACTAGCACGCCATCATCCGATCTTCGAAATAAGAAGTCTCCTATAATGAAATATGTCACATATTCAAGACTGATTCTTCTCCTTTGATGAGTGTCTAAGTTGTCTGGACATATTTGGTTCTGTAAATAATAAACCAAATTTTTGTACCAAGGATGTTCAGACACAGGGAGGATCTGATCGTCAATGTAAAAGAGGGTTGAAAGGGAACTATCCTCTTCCTCATTTTCATTTCCTTGGTCATAATTTTGCATAAGGACAACAAAATGCTTATTCAAGATCAATGCTTATTCTTGAATTGAAGACGATATGTCCAAGGAGATTTCCTTTGGTAACACCAAAAATGTACTTGAAAGGGTTTAGAGAAATGCCAAATTTCCTACATCGCATGAGAACTTTTCTCAGATGACCAAAATGGTCTGATCGGATTTTAGAGTATACTGTTAAGTCATCAAGGTAAATCTGAATGATCTTACCGATCAAATCGTCAAAAGATAATTGCATAGCTCTTTGAAATGTGGCACCTGCATTAGATAATCCAAAAGGCATATGTTCATAAGAAAAGTTACCCCAACGAGTAATAAAGGTGGTTTTATATTTATTTTCCCTTTTTACCTTGATTTGATTGTAACCGAAAAACCCGTCAAGTAAGGACATCATTTGTGACCCTGCAACTTGCTGCAAAATCATTTCAATGTTAGGGAGAGAGAAGTGGTATTTTATAATAGCTCGATTTAATGCGCGAAAACCAACGCACAATCCGATCTGACCAGTTTTTTTCCGAACAGGAACCATATTTGAAAACCATTCAGATTAATTGACTAGAAAAATGATTCCAACCTTCAAGAGTTTTTCTAACTCCTTTCGAATAGTTTCTTCTAGCACAGGGTTGATGGATCTTTGTTTTTATCTGACTGGTTTTACACCTTCCTGAATGGGGATGGCATGTTTTATAAGACGAGGATCAAAACCACGAAGATCCTCATACGACCAAGAAAAAACATATTGAAATTCACCAAGTAGCTTGGCAAACTTCACTCTCTCTTCATCTGAACATTTGACACCTATTTTAACATTCTTTGGAGTCTCGGGTGTCCCAATGTTCAAGGAGATGGTTTCACCCACCTTCCTTCTCGACTCTTCTTCTTTCTGTTTCTCCTTGTTTCCTACATCACTCAAAGAAAATGAACTCTCTAGAGGAGTCAAGCCTTTAGGAATCTTTTTATCTTCTATGGATATGATTTCCTTAGGCTTTAAATGTTCATTTTGAATAAAAGCGCAAATTCTCTCATCATTATGGAAGACCTATTAAGATTCTATATTGTCGGGGATATGCGGACGATATAGGGATTGAAAGGTACAATTAGGTCTGTGTGGCAGAAGTTGTCGATTAGGGGAGGTTGCGAAAACTGATAACCGATCAACCATTGATTTTAACTCCCTCTTAACATGAGTGATGTTGAAAGATAAAAGGTTTGAGATAAGCACCCAAACAATTTGGGTGTATCGTTTCATCAAATTGTTGCTAGGAGAGTAAATTTTAAGCCCAAGATTCACAACAATCTCGGGATCCCCAAAAACTGAAAGGTGACCA
>JZKD02S1596363.1:94146-105663 GCA_000966675.3 Picea glauca | reverse complement strand
CACTTTGAAAAAGGAAAGTCTGGTAGGACAGGTTGTAATGGAATGGCTGAAAGGCGTTCTTTCCCAACAAATTTTTGGCACTTGTCACAAGATCTCGAAAAAATATAAGAGTCACAAAAGATCGAAGGCCAATAGTACCCTTTTCTGATAATCTTGAAAGAAATGGTTTTCGCAGAGAAATGACCTCCTACATGAATGATAGAACTTGAAGAACCATGAGCTTCTTGTAACAATTTCTGTGCATCTTCATTGTTTACATAGCAAACTAGCACGCCATCAGCCGATCTTCGAAATAAGAAGTCTCCTATAATGAAATATATCACATATTCAAGACTGATTCTTCTCCTTTGATGAGTGTCTAAGTTGTCTGGACATCTTTGGTTCTGTAAATAATAAACCAAAGTTTTGTACCAAGGATGTTCAGACACAGGGAGGATCTGATAGTCAATGTAAAAGAGGGTTGAAAGGGAACTATCCTCTTCCTCATTTTCATTTCCTTGGTCATTATTTTGCATAAGGACAACAAAAATTGCCTCCTCGGTGGCATTAGTATATATCATGAATTCCTTCTCAAAATCCAACGTCGCCAAAACTAGTGCGTAACTAATTTCTTTCTTAATCCATTCAAAAGCATTTTCGACATCATCTGTCCAAGAAAAAGAATAATCTTGCTTAATCAGATTATGAATTGGCTTGACCATCACCGCAAGATCTGGGACAAACCTACGGGTGAAGTTAATAACCCCCATAAAAGCTTGAACTTATTTCTTGGAAGTGGGAGTAGGATGATTAAGGATAGCAGCAATCCTTTCAGGATCAATGCTTATTCTTGAATTGAAGACGATATGTCCAAGGAGATTTCCTTTGGTAACACCAAAAATCTACTTGAAGGTTTAGAGAAATGCCAAATTTCCTACATCGCATGAGAACTTTTCTCAGATGACCAAAATGGTCTGATCGGATTTTAGAGTATACTGTTAAGTCATCAAGGTAGATCTGAATGATCTTACCGATCAAATCGTCAAAAGATAATTGCATAGCTCTTTGAAAGGTGGCACCTGCATTAGATAATCCAAAAGGCATATGTTCATAAGCAAAGTTACCCCAACGAGTAATAAAGGTGGTTTTATATTTATTTTCCCTTTTTACCTTGATTTGATTGTAACCGGAAAACCCGTCAACTAAGGACATCATTTGTGACCTTGCAACTTGCTGCAAAATCATTTCAATGTTAGGGAGAGAGAAGTGGTATTTTATAATAGCTCGATTTAATGCACGAAAATCAACGCACAATCCGATCTGACCAGTTTTTTTCCGAAAAGGAACCATATTTGAAAACCATTCAGAATAATTGATTGGAAAAATGATTCCAACCTTCAAGAGTTTTTCTAACTCCTTTCGAATAGTTTCTTCTAGCACATGGTTGATGGGTCTTTGTTTTTACCTGACTGGTTTTATGCCTTCCTGAATGGGGATGGCATGTTTTATAAGACCAGGATCAAAACCACGAAGATCCTCATACGACCAAGCAAAAACATATTGAAATTCACCAAGTAGCTTGGCAAACTTCATTCTCTCTTCATCTGAACATTTGACACCTATTTTAACATTCTTTGGAGTCTCGGGTGTCCCAATGTTCAAGGAGATGGTTTCACCCACCTTCCTTCTCGACTCTTCTTCTTTCTGTTTCTCCTTGTTTCCTACATCACTCAAAGAAAATGAACTCTCTAGAGGAGTCAAGCCTTTAGGAATCTTTTTATCTTCTATGGATATGATTTCCTTAGGCTTTAAATGTTCATTTTGAATAAAAGCGCAAATTCTCTCATCGTTATGGAAGACCTACTAAGATTCTATATTGTCGGGGATATGCGGATGATATAGGGATTGAAAGGTACAATCAGGTTTGTGTGGCAGAAGTTGTCGATTAGGGGAGGTTGTGAAAACTAATAACCGATCAACCATTGATTTTAACTCCCTCTTAACATGAGTGATGTTGAAAGATAAAAGGTTCGAGATAAGCACCCAAACAATTTGGGTGTATCGTTTCATCAACTTGTTGCTAGAAGAGTAAATTTTAAGCCCAAGATTCACAACAATCTCGGGATCCCCAAAAACTGAACGGTGACCACAGCTAAGATTATAAGCGTTTTCAATGCCTAATAACAAAGCTTCGAATTCAGTGACATTGTTATTGCAAACAAACTCCAATCGGTAAGAAAAATAATGGATTTTTCCTACATGAGAAATCAAGATAATGCCAGCTATGTTACCTTCATTAGAGCATGAACCATCAAGGTTCATGTGCCACATGCGATCATCTAAATCAATTTTTTCCATGGGAATGTTATCCTCCTCAGAAAATATGGAATACACTCCTAGGTCCTCTTCGACATAGTTTGCGTTAGGCTATGGGATACTCTCTATGTAAGGTGATATCCTTCCTTCTATAAGAACTATAATGTTTTTTTTGTTCCGAGGAACGGATAAATGTGTTCCGTCGAGTGAGAGGTATCCACCCATTGAGGCTTGTCAATCACTCCCTAATATGATTGAGTAATTGCTTACTGGCATATCAATTACCTGAATGTTGAGGGTTGTCCTTATTTTAGAATGAGCACACAAAACTAAGGTCACATCCTTAACCTCGCCTATGGTTGTTTGTTGTATACGATTATAGGAGAGCATGATTTTAGCATTTTCATTTGTACAAGACAAGCCTAGCTCTTCCATAATAATCTTTGACATCACACTTGGGCCCGAACCACCATCAATGAGGTAACAATGGGCAATCTTATCTATAATCTTTACAAAAATATAAAAAGGGGGATTTTTTACAGGGTAGCTAAAGTTATGTACACCTACTTTATTTACAGAAGAATCCTCTTCGTTTACCTCTTCGGAAAGATTGGCTACAACAGAAGCTTTTCCTTCCATGAATTTTTTCAAATGCATCTGTTGTTCATGGACGACAACCATGTCTAGAAGGGTAGCATCTTCTTTGATGTTGGCCAATTGATTCAAGATATTGTATTTGGAAGAGGGGAGAGGAGGAGTGATTCCTTGACTCTAAGGAACCTTAGGAACCTAGAGAGTAGCAGTGGTTGAGGATNAGCACATGGTTGATGGGTCTTTGTTTTTACCTGACTGGTTTTATGCCTTCCTGAATGGGGATGGCATGTTTTATAAGACCAGGATCAAAACCACGAAGATCCTCATACGACCAAGAAAAAACATATTGAAATTCACCAAGTAGCTTGGCAAACTTCACTCTCTCTTCATCTGAACATTTGAAACCTATTTTAACATTCTTTGGAGTCTCGGGTGTCCCAATGTTCAAGGAGATGGTTTCACCCACCTTCCTTCTCGACTCTTCTTCTTTCTGTTTCTCCTTGTTTCCTACATCACTCAAAGAAAATGAACTCTCTAGAGGAGTCAAGCCTTTAGGAATCTTTTTATCTTCTATGGATATGATTTCCTTAGGCTTTAAATGTTCATTTTGAATAAAAGCGCAAATTCTCTCATCGTTATGGAAGACCTACTAAGATTCTATATTGTCGGGGATATGCGGATGATATAGGGATTGAAAGGTACAATCAGGTCTGTGTGGCAGAAGTTGTCGATTAGGGGAGGTTGTGAAAACTGATAACCGATCAGCCATTGATTTTAACTCCCTCTTAACATGAGTGATGTTGAAAGATAAAAGGTTCGAGATAAGCACCCAAACAATTTGGGTGTATCGTTTCATCAACTTGTTGCTAGGAGAGTAAATTTTAAGCCCAAGATTCACAATAATCTTGGGATCCCCAAAAACTGAAAGGTGACCACAGCTAAGATTATAAGCGTTTTCAATGCCTAATAACAAAGCTTCGAATTCAGTGACATTGTTATTGCAAACAAACTCCAATCGGTAAGAAAAATTATGGATTTTTCCTACATGAGAAATCAAGATAATGCCAGCTATGTTACCTTCATTAGAGCATGAACCATCAAGGTTCATGTGCCACATGCGATCATCTAAATCGATTTTTTCCATGGGAATGTTATCCTCCTCAGAAAATATGGAATACACTCCTAGGTCCTCTTTGACATAGTTTGCGTTAGGCTATGGGATACTCTCTATGTAAGGTGATATCCTTCCTTCTATAAGGACTACAATGTTTTTTTTGTTCCTAGAAACGGATAAATGTGTTTCGTCGAGTGAGAGGTATCCACCCATTGAGGCTTGTCAATCACTCCCTAATATGATTGAGTAATTGCTTACTGGCATATCAATTACCTGAATGTTGAGGGTTGTCCTTATTTTAGAATGAGCACACAAAACTAAGGTCACATCCTTAACCTCRCCTATGGTTGTTTGTTGTATACKATTATAGGAGAGCATGATTTTARCRTTTTCATTTGTACAAGACAAGCCTAGMTCTTCCATAATAATCTTTGACATCACACTTGGGCCCGAACCACCATCAATGAGGTAACAATGGGCAATCTTATCTATAATCTTTACAAAAATATAAAAAGGGGGATTTTTTACAGGGTATCTAAAGTTATGTACACCTACTTTATTTACAGAAGAATCCTCTTCGTTTACCTCTTCGGAAAGATTGGCTACAACAAAATCTTTTCCTTCCATGAATTTTTTCAAATGCATCTGTTGTTCATGGACGACAACCATGTCTAGAAGGGTAGCATATTCTTTGATGTTGGCCAATTGATTCAAGATATTGTATTTGGAAGAGGGGAGAGGAGGAGTGATTCCTTGACTCTAAGGAACCTTAGGAACCTAGAGAGTAGCAGTGGTTGAGGATNGATAAGCACCCAAACAATTTGGGTGTATCGTTTCATCAAATTGTTGCTAGGAGAGTAAATTTTAAGCCCAAGATTCACAACAATCTCGGGATCCCCAAAAACTGAAAGGTGACCACAGCTAAGATTATAAGCATTTTCAATGCCTAATAACAAAGCTTCGAATTCAGTGACATTGTTATTGCAAGCGAACTCCAATCGGTAAGAAAAATTATGGATTTTTCCTACATGAGAAATCAAGATAATGCCAGCTCTATTACCTTCATTAGAGCATGAACCATCAAGGTGCATGTGCCACATGCGATCATCTAAATCAATTTTTTCCATGGGAATGTTATCCTCCTCAGCAAATATGGAATACACTCCTAGGTCTTCTTCGACATAGTTTGCGTTAGGCTATGGGATACTCTCTATGTAAGGTGATATCCTTCCTTCTATAAGGACTATAATGTTTTTTTTGTTCCGAGGAACGGATAAATGTGTTCCATCGAGTGAGAGGTATCCACCCATTGAGGCTTATCAATCTCTCCCTAATATGATTGAGTAATTGCTTACTGGCATATCAATTACCTGAATGTTGAGGGTTGTCCTTATTTTAGAATGAGCACACAAAACTAAGGTCACATCCTTAACCTCGCCTATGGTTGTTTGTTGTATACTATTATAGGAGAGCATGATTTTAACGTTTTCATTTGTACAAGACAAGCCTAGCTCTTCCATAATAATCTTTGACATCACACTTGGGCCCGAACCACCATCAATGAGGTAACAATGGGCAATATTATCTATAATCTTTACAAAAATATAAAAAGGGGGATTTTTTACAGGGTATCTAAATTTATGTACACCTACTTTATTTACAGAAGAATCCTCTTCATTTACCTCTTTGGAAAGATTGGCTACAACAAAAGCTTTTCCTTCCATGATTTTTTTCAAATGCATCTGTTGTTCATGGACGACAACCATGTCTAGAAGGGTGGCATTTGCTTTGATGTTGGCCAATTGATTCAAGATATTGTATTTGGAAGAGGGGAGAGGAGGAGTGATTCCTTGACTCTAAGGAACCTTAGGAACCTAGAGAGTAGCAGTGGTTGAGGATGANGCAAACTTCACTCTCTCTTCATGTAAACATTTGACACCTATTTTAACATTCTTTGGAGTCTAAGGTGTCCCAATGTTCAAGGAGATGGTTTCACCCACCTTCCTTCTCAACTCTTCTTCTTTTTGTTTCTCCTTGTTTCCTACATCACTCATAGAAAATGAATTCTCTAGAGGAGTCAAGACTTTAGGAATCTTGTCATCTTCTATGGATATGATTTCCTTAGGCTTTAAAGGTTCATTTTGAACAAAAGCGCAAATGCTCTCATCATTATGGAAGACCTACTAATATTCTATATTGTCGGAGATATGTGGACAATATAGGGATTGAAAGGTACAATCAGGTCTGTGTGGCAGAAGTTGTCGATTAGGGGAGGTTGCGAAAACTGATAACCTATCAGCCATTGAGTTTAACTCCCTCTTAACATGAGTGATGTTGAAAGATAAAAGGTTCGAGATAAGCGCCCAAACAATTTGGGTGTACCATTTCATCAACTTGTTGCTAGGAGAGTAAATTTTAATCCCAAGATTCACAACAAGCTCGGGATCCCCAAAAACTGAAAGGTGACCACAACTAAGATTATAAGCGTTTTCAATGCCTAATAACAAAGCTTCGAATTCAGTGACATTGTTATTGCAAGCGAACTCCAACCGGTAAGAAAAATTATGGATTTTTCCTATATGAGAAATCAAGATAATGCCAGCTCTGTTACCTTCATTAGAGCATGAACAATCAAGGTGCATGTGCCACATGCGATCATCCAAATCGATTTTTTCCATGGGAATGTTATCCTCCTCAGTAAATATGGAATAAAATCCTAGGTCCTCTTCGATATAGTTTACGTTAGGCTGTGGGATACTCTCTATGTAAGGTGATATCCTTCCTTCTCTAAGGTCTATAAAATTTTTTTGTTCCGAGGAATGGATAAATGTGTTCCGTCGAGTGAGAGGTATCTAGCCATTGAGGCTTGCCAATCTCTCCCTAATATGATTGAGTAATTTCTTACTGGCATATCAATTACCTGAATGTTGAGGGTTGTCCTTATTTCAGAATGAGCACACAAAACTAAGGTCACATCCTTAACCTCACCTATGGTTGTTTGTTGTATACTATTATAAGAGAGCATGATTTTAGCATTTTCATTTGTACAAGACAAGCCTATCTCTTCCATAATAATCTTCGACATCACACTTGGGCCAGAACCACCATCAATGAGGTAACAATGGGAAATCTTATCTATAATCCTTACAAAAATATAAAAAGGGGGATTTTTTATAGGGTATCTAAAGTTATGTACACCTACTTTATTTACAGAAGAATCCTCTTCGTTTATCTTTTTGGAAAGATTGGCTACAACAGAAGCTTTTCCTTCCATGAATTTTTTCAGATGCATCTGTTGTTCATGGATGAAAACCATGTCTAGAAGGGTTGCATCTTCTTTGATGTTGGCCAACTGATTCAAGATATTGTCTTTGGAAAAGGGGAGAGGAGGAGTGATTCCTTGACTCTCAGGAACCTTAGGAACCTAGAGAGTAGCAGTGGTTGAGGATGAGCTCGGGCCAGAAGAACTACTGGGAGGATTAACTTTTCCCTTGGGAGCATAGGTGTTGGTCCTAGTATTGATGACCATGATGTCCTCTGGCTCTGCAAAATATAGGACAACGATGGTAGCTTCTGGTCTTTTACCAAATATCTTCTCTTTGACACTCTTCTTTACCTCACATGTGGTTTCTTCGTGGTGTTCTTCACAAAAGTTACACCAACTTAGAGGCAAGATAACTTTAGGCTGAAATTTCTTTTCAACCAGATTTCTAAAAGGGGGTGCANTGTAAATAATAAACCAAAGTTTTGTACCAAGGATGTTCAGACACAGGGAGGATCTGATCGTCAATGTAAAAGAGGGTTGAAAGGGAACTATCCTCTTCCTCATTTTCATTTCCTTCGTCATCATTTTGCATAAGGAAAACAAAAATTGCCTCCTTGGTGGCATTAGTATATATCGTGATATCCTTCTCGAAATCCGACTTCGCCAAAACTAGTGCGGAACTAATTGCTTACTTAATCCCTTCAAAATCATTTTCAACATCATCTGTCCAAGAAAAAGAATAATCTTTCTTAATCAGATTATGAATTGGCTTGACCATCACCGCAAAATCTGGGACAAACCTATGGATGAAGTTAATAACCCCCATAAAAGCTTGAACTTATTTCTTGGAAGTGGGAGCAGGAAGATTAAGGATAGCAGCAATCCTTTCAGGATCAATTCTTATTCTTGAATCGGAGATGGTATGTCCAAGGAGATTTCCTTTGGTAACACCAAAAATGTACTTGGAAGGGTTTAGAGAAATGCCAAATTTCCTACATTGCATGAGAACTTTTCTCAGATGACCAAAATGATCTCATCGGATTTTAGAGTATATTGTTAAGTCATCAAGGTAGATCTGAATGATCTTACCGATCAAATCATCAAAAGCTAATTGCATAGCTCTTTGAAAGGTGGCACCTGCATTAGATAAGCCAAAAGGCATACGTTCATAAGCAAAGGTACCCCAACAAGTAATAAAGGTGGTTTTATATTTATCTGCCCTTTTTACCTTGATTTGATTGTAACCGAAAAACCCGTCAAGTAAGGACATCATTTGTGACCCTGCAACTTTCTGCAAAATCATTTCAATGTTAGGGTGAGAGAAGTGGTATTTTATAATATCTCGATTTAATGCATGAAAATCAATGCACAATCTGATCTGACCAGTTTTTTTCCGTACAGGAACCATATTTGAAAACCATTCAGAATAATTGACTGGAAAAATGATTCTAGCCTTCAAGAGTTTTTCTAACTCCTTTCGAATAGTTGCTTCTAGCGCAGGGTTGATGGGTCTTTGTTTTTACCTGACTGGTTTTACACCTTCCTGAATGGGGATGGCATGTTGTATAAGACCAGGATCAAAACCACGAAGATCCTCATACGACCAAGCAAAAATATCTTGAAATTCACCAAGAAGCTTGGCAAACTTCACTCTCTCTTCATGTAAACATTTGACACCTATTTTAACATTCTTTGGAGTCTCAGGTGTCCCAATGTTCAAGGAGATGGTTTCACCCACCTTCCTTCTCGACTCTTCTTCTTTTTGTTTCTCCTTGTTTCCTACATCACTCAAAGAAAATGAACTCTCTAGAGGAGTCAAGACTTTACGAATCTTGTTATCTTCTATGGATATGATTTCCTTAGGCTTTAAAGGTTCATTTTGAACAAAAGCGCAAATGCTCTCATCCTTATGGAAGACATACTAAGATTTTATATTGTCGGAGATATGTGGACGATATAGGGATTGAAAGGTACAATCAGGTCTGTGTGGCAGAAGTTGTCGATTAGGGGAGGTTGTGAAAACTGATAACCGATCAACCATTGAGTTTAACTCTCTCTTAACATGAGTGATGTTGAAAGATAAAAGGTTCAAGATAAGTGCCCAAACAATTTGGGTGTACCATTTCATCAACTTGTTGCTAGGAGAGTAAATTTTAATCCCAAGATTCAGAACAAGCTCGGGATCCCCAAAAACTGAAAGGTGACCACAACTAAGATTATAAGCATTTTCAATGCCTAATAACAAAGCTTTGAATTCAGTGACATTGTTATTGCAAGCGAAATCCAACCGGTAAGAAAAATTATGGATTTTTTCTATATGAGAAATCAAGATAATGCCAGCTCTATTACCTTCATTAGAGCATGAACCATCAAGGTGCATGTGCCACATGCGATCATCTAAATCGATTTTTTCCATGGGAATGTTATCCTCCTCAGTAAATATGGAATAAACTCCTAGGTCCTCTTCAATATAGTTTACGTTAGGCTGTGGGATACTCTCTATGTAAGGTGAATATCCTTCCTTCTCTAAGGACTATAATTTTTTTTTTGTTCCGAGGAATGGATAAATGTGTTCCATCGAGTGAGAGGTATCCAGCCATTGAGGCTTGCCAATCTCTCCCTAATATGATTGAGTAATTTCTTACTGGCATATCAATTACCTGAATGTTGAGGGTTGTCCTTATTTCAGAATGAGCACACAAAACTAAGGTCACATCCTTAACCTCACCTATGGTTGTTTGTTGTATACTATTATAAGAGAGCATGATTTTAGCATTTTCATTTGTACAAGACAAGCCTAGCTCTTCCATAATAATCTTCGACATCACACTTGGGCCCGAACCACCATCAATGAGGTAACAATGGGAAATCTTATCTATAATCTTTACAAAAATATAAAAAGGGGGATTTTTTATAGGGTATCTAAATTTATGTACACCTACTTTATTTACAGAAGAATCCTCTTCGTTTATCTTTTTGGAAAGATTGGCTACAACAGAAGCTTTTCCTTCCATGAATTTTTTCAGATGCATCTGTTGTTAATGGATGAAAACCATGTCTAGAAGGGTTGCATCTGCTTTGATGTTGGCCAACTGATTCAAGATATTGTCTTTGGAAGAGGGGAGAGGAGGAGTGATTCCTTGACTCTCAGGAACCTTAGGAACCTAGAGAGTAGCAATGGTTGAGGATGAGCTCGGGCCAGAAGAACTACTAGGAGGATTAACTTTTCCCTTGGGAGCATAGGTGTTGGTCCTAGTATTGATGACCATGATGTCCTCTGGCTCTGCAAAATATAGGACAACGATGGTAGATTTTGGTCTTTTACCAAATATCTTCTCTTTGACACTCTTCTTTACCTCATATGTGGTTTCTTCGTGGTGTTCTTCACAAAAGTTACACCAACTTAGAGGCAAGATAACTTTAGGCTGAAATTTATTTTCAACCAGATTTCTAAAAGGGGGTGCAGAAGAGGATGAATCTCCAGGGGTGAGAGTGGAGACAACTCCCTTTCGCTCAAATGCTATCATATGATTATTTATATCTTGTACTAGTTGTAAGAGGGCGGACACATCTTTTTGTCTAACCGTTTCTCCCTGGGGAAGACCAATTCTTTCAAGTTGTTCTTCATAATCTGAACAAGTATGCAGATTAGAGCCGAGAATATTAATGGATTTTTACTCAAGCCTATGACGGTAGGGGGAAGGAAACGCATTGTAGTAATGCATTAAAGCGGTTTGGTTCTGGGGGCGGATGAGTTCGAGGATTTTATTGTATATCTTGGTGAAGCACAAGTTGAAGGAATTGATGGTCTCACCATCCTTATAGGTGATGTTATTATACTCCCTTAACTTCTCAGCTGGGATTTTAGATTGCCCATAAGTGTATCAGAACCAATAGATTAACTCCTCCCAAGTAGACATAATCTTAGGAGGAAGGTCAAAGAAGTTAGTCACAACCTTTCCTTCCAAGGAATTGACTAATAAGCGCATGAAAGTATCATTGTCATTGGCCCCTATGTTATGACAAGCATTAGAGAATGCCACCAGGTGTTCATTTGTACTAATAGTGTTATTTCCTGAAAACCTAGGAAAGTGCTCTTTAAATTTTGGAAGTGGATGAGTAGCATGTGTTAGGTTAAGAGGAGAGGACACATGCCATGGTGTGGTTGTGGCATCTTCTTCGAACTAAAAAAGCCCATACTTTTTAATGACTTTGGTGGGGTTTGTGGTAGATTGTACAAGGATATGGT